>JAXGGA010014057.1:0-33228 GCA_038373865.1 Uloborus plumipes
ACAAAACGTTAAATAACTTAATAAATCCGGAAACGCTTATCTTTTTAAACGCCTAAAATGAATGGAAACCATTCCAAGTAAGAAGTTTTTTAAGCAGCATAAAAACGTTGAAAAAAAATATGTTAAAAAAAGACTTGGGCATAAATGGTTTAAACCAAACCAAGTTGAATTTTCGTGTGGTTAATACCCGCAAACAATGAAGGCGAGTGGCATCTGAAGTTGTGTGAAAATTTTGCTAAATTCATAAGTTGAGACCCAGGTAGCACACTACGTATTTTAAAGGTTGTTAAAAAGGTTATTTAACGTTGAAACAACCGGCTCCAAAAAAAACGTTTATAAAACTTTTAAAGGTTATTTGTGCTACCTGGGGACTTAAGAGACATTTTGGCGATTAGTTGCATCTACTTAAAATGTCTGGTTTCATTAGGGTTTCATGCCGTGATAAATTTTACATACGATAGGATGGAAACAGTTTCTCCTACCTTTCTACAAGGATTTCTTTTGTAATATCTTGTTTTATGAAAAGCTCAGCCTGAGTTTTAGTTTCTTTTGAAAAACGTATCAAGTTGGCATCTTTTAATTTTCCTGCTCCGTAGAAAGCTGATGTTGTGTCGCAACCAGTCATTTGCATGAGCAAAAAGCAGTGCAGTTTGCTGCTCGACATGTTTAATTATTAAGAAATTGACAGAGTAACTTTAGACACTGAAGATGAAGGTTTTAAAAAGAAAAGTGGCATCATGATGAGGAATTAAAGCTACAAGTAAAACCAAGAGATCTGTATCAGTTCCCACAACAACAGTAGTATTTCGCAAATTCTTAATGGCTTAGTTGACAATGAGTGTCAGCATCATCTTCTGCAAAAACCACGTTAATAGCTGTAGCAATAAACCTTGTTCTTCCTGCTTCTATTAATCTCTTCTTGTTTTGAGGGTTTGCCAGAAAATCTTGTGTTGTGCGAACTGTATTTTCATCAAAAACAATTGTGTGAGAAAGTGTTTTTGATGCTCGTCTTTCTTGTTCTTATAATTTTGTGGTAGGAACGCTGGGGTATCCATTGAAAACCACTGTTACTTTATTTCCATAATTACTAAGTATATATTTTAAGTATGATTCTACTATTTCCTTGAAAGTGCTTTTTAGTTTCCAAACCTTTGCATTTAACAAATGTCCCTGTCTATTACATAAACATCTTTATTTGCCTCAAACGTGTCCTGGACAATTCCATCTTTAAACAATTTCATGAAAGATACTTTCGTACCTTTTTGTAGCAATGCATCCTCAAAAAATGAACTTGGGTGTCCTACTAACTCAAACTCGAAATAAGATTTCAGTTTAACTGGGCTGTCATATACGCAAATCTATTGAATATTTGTTGAGAGTTTATTGAAACGTCTTCATGCCTCACTTTGACAGACTTGAAGCTCTCTTGGGTTGTAACCATATCTTTCCTATGTAGCCCCATTTCATTAAAAGATTTTCCCACAATTTTTTCCATCGCTATTAAGCCGACTTCATATGCTTTATCACAATTAGCTGAAGAGTCGCAAGCCAACCCCGTTGAAAGAGAAATAAATTCACTAGTACTGCAAGTAAAAGGATTGTGCTGACTCAACCAATCTTTGAACTTAGACATATCTTCTAGGTGTCTTGATTTTCGGCTTTCTCTTAGCTCAACATGCTGCTCGTAATTGTTGTAGTTCACTTCTAGAAAACATCTAAAGGCTTCACTTAACTGTAAAAATGAAGGTGCTCCTAAAACCCCTTTATTCAACGTACAGTCATAGAAAAAAAAAACGAAACACTCTGAATTATTCGGCTGCTATACTTGCCAAGAACAAAAGAAAGGTGTCTTCTGGCATGGATTAAAGTCTTCTTTAAAACTATGTGAGTAAAATTTTGATAAGGGGCTATATACAAAGTGAAATGAACTCAAAGTCTGAATTTTCAAATGGGAACCCCTACATTTGGTTACATAATTAGATGCGGAGGGCCAAAAGTACGCTGGGTACCAAGCGGCATCACTTTAGGACCAGTAGAACAAAAGTTATGACCGACCAAAGATTTAGGGACCACCACCACATTTAAAAAGCTACTTTCAAGGTCGAAATTTACAAAGAGTAGACAAATCATATTTTTTCGATTAAATTACCTAAAGCTACTCGCAATAATACGTTTGCTTTTCGTAATTAATTAAAAATTCTCGGGTTTTGTTAAAGTTATAATATTTTTTGAAATTTGGAAGAGAAAACCCTACTGTGTAGAGTTCAAGGGAAAAACGCAACATTCTATCTTTTTGATTAAACAAAGATGGATGCATACTTTTAGCTACGCACTAACCGTTGCAGCACACACCTTTTGGAGAGAGGTTACAACTTAAAAGTAACCTCTTGTATTTATATAAACTACTGTATTAGGATTGGCAAAAATGTTAAAACCGTGGCTCAGAATTTAAAAAAACGTCTAATCGTTACAAATTATTCCAAATAACCTTCCGAGACACCACAGTTTTCCATGAAAATCAAGTGTCCACGTAAAAAGTTTTCTGAATTGCTACATGTTGCATGAATGCAGACTTCTGACTAATGGACAAAAAATTGGATTGTCTACCAGTTTTAAAATATACTCAGCAGTTTTATTAGCGTTTCGCTTTCAACATATTATAACTGTTGAAAACTAAATACTATATAAAAACGCTGAGCATGTTCTGCAACTGGTGGATAAGCATATTCCTCTTTCTTTGCATAGAAATTCCCTGCTATTGTTTCAGTTTGCACAGTTGTATATGGTCCCTAAAAATGGTTCTTTTAGCATATCTCAAAAACTACTGGATATTTTGAGCTCCCATTTTGGATTCTCCTTTGAAACCCCTTCTAGATTGTTTCTCCATCAAAATATTATATGGTTCCAGATCATCATTTTTTCAAATATTAATTTCAAAATTCATAAAAAATTCAAAATTTTATCTGAGAGGAAGTCAATGACGTTTTTATTGTTGGGTTGGTTCATACTTTGATATAAAAAAACAAACTTTGCCGTACCTATCGTGGTTTAGGTATTATATGCCCAAGTATCAAAAATATTTTTAACATTACGGGACGGTTTTTTCTCAGTTCAATTGTGAAGCAACGGCTGGAGCAAATTTAAAACGATTTGGTATACAAAGTTAAATGATGTTGCTGATCACAAATATGCGATAAAAAAGGGGGGTTTTCATAGAAAATTTTAAAGTTGATGCCGATTTTCATATGAAGACGACCCCTTAACAACAATTTACCAATAGAAATTTATAGAGCACATTATTCCTGAAAAAATAACATATTACACGTGTCTCTAGTGTTAATAGTCTTTGAATACGAGTGAGTGTTTCGTTTTTTTTTTCTATGACTGTACCTGAGTTATTCCTCTCCCATACGTTAATCCGTTTTCGAAGAACACTCATTTAACCAGGGTACTGTTCTTGTAAGATGTCTGAACGGGAGGGGGGGGGTAGGAGTTAGGACTTTTGTGTTTTTTTAGTGTATACTTTATGCACTAACATCCTTTAAAAATTCAGAAACTTTTCCAGAAATGAATATCCTCGAGTTGTAATATTTCGAAAAACAACGGGTCACATGAATCTGTTTCGGAGGCCGGATGTGGCCCGCGGGCCATACAGCACTACATGTTTAATACAGTGGAGCACTATAAGTTTATAATATAGTAAGAAGTGAAATAAAAGAAGCACCCCAGTAACATCATTAGTTTTCGTAATCGTATAATTATAGTACTTCTTTTACAATGTTTCGGAGGTGATGGGGAAGGGGAAACAAGACGGATGGGGGGAGGGGTCGCGTCTTTGTGTTTTTTTAGTGGATACTTTATATACTAACATCTTTAAAAAATCAGCCTCCCCCTAATTAGTTGCGACCCGCAAAGTGTATAATCTCAGTAGTGCTCTTGCAATGTTTCGGGGGGGGGGAGGGGGAGAGCAAGAAGGGGATTGGTCCGACCTTTGTGTTTTTGTAGTGAGTACTTTGTATACTAACAGCTTGAAACAAAAAATGCCCTCCTCTAATTAGTTGCGACGCGAAAAGTGTACAATCATTGTATTGTTCTTGCAATGTTTTGGAGGGAGTGGAAGAAAGCAAGGGAAGTGGGGGTCGGGACTTTGTGGTTTATTAGTGCACATTTTATGTACTAACATCCTGCAAAAATTCAGCTTTCCCTAAATTATAGTTGCGACAAAGCCTATTTTTTTACCTTCATTGACTGAACTACAAACTGTGAACGGTTTTCCATAAACGGTAGTGGAAAGAGCAGCATTACTGTCTGTGATCTTCTTAGGTAAAATATTCCGCGAATTTACGCATGTATCAGGTCTTCTCTGATCTTACCACAATAGGGTTGTTAGGTAAGATAACAATAAGGGGAATAATAATGAAAAGCACATCACACAACGTGGAATGAAGCTAATTTCAAATACATAATTTAGTTAAATATGTCAAAAGGATATCGCAAATGCAAGTTTTAAATTGAAAACTCCGGAAAAGTTATCACACACAACCCAGCTAACCTTTTTAAAGTGGAACTGTTCGCGAGTGCTATTTCATGGACAGGCAGTACATTTATAAATGTACTGTTATAAATGACAGTACATCAAAAACGGCAAAGAATTGTTCCCAATTTCAGCGGTAAACTGGATATTGGAATCAATCAGATTTTGTTCTCTTTAGCGACTAACGTTCTTTTCTCTCTCTTTTTCTTAAATAGCGAAATAAAAACAGAATGGTACAGAGCTGGAAGCGTCATATCCGTTGCAGTCAGCGAAAAATACCTGTACTGGACTGACACCAAGAATCGCCAACTCCACCTGTTGCAAGAGAATTCAAGCGTTGCCCATATACTGCCGTTACCAGGAATTGGAAATGCAAACGCAACGCGAAAAATTACTTATACTCGTATTCCTGATCAACCGAAGCCTTCAGGTATGCATCGCGTCTTGTGTTTACTTTGATATCTCGATCATTCGTTTTTGGAATCATTGAAATTGGAAAACACCGATAATCGATCAGTGGTCATACATAAAATAGTTCCCTTGAAAATTAACAGAAAGCCTGCTCCACAGGGGTATTTAGGAGCAAAAGTTGACACTAGAATTGTGCATTTCCAATTTTTAGAAAGCTAGATAAAAGTTGCTGTCTCAACCATCTCTCAATAACAAGTTGCTTCCTTTACCATCGCTCAATAAGTTGCTTCCTTTGCCATTGCTCAACAACAGGTTTTTTCCCTTGCCGTCTCTCAGCAATGAGCTGCTTCCTTTACTACCTCCCCTCCCAGCAGCAGCTCAACCTAAGGCCCCTGTATAGACGAGCCGACGCATCAACATTAAGTTTCACCACTTTGGATTCAGCGCGTGTTTGAGGTTTGTTTTTTCTAGCGAGTTATCACTTTGTGGTAACTTTTCACGGAAATTTAACAAAGCTTGGCAAGGTCCTGAAACTTTGCTGTAGTAACCCTAAGTCCGCAACAATGAAAAATGAAAGTAAAAGTTAATGAGTTCGATCCAAACTGGTGAAACTTGAGCTTGATGCTTCAAGCTGTCTATATACCGGCTCTAGCTCAACCTAGAGCCGCTATATTGACATTTCATTTCACACCTCCAGGGTCCCCCGTACCTACCACAGCTTCGTGGTTTAACCGGGATAGGGCCCTGAAGGGCGCTCTGTTCTTAATTCTGAACCAGAACCTAGGGTCGAGCAAACCCTAGGCCCAGCACCCCCAGAGGTATCGTTTCACTTGGAGGACTTTGTGACCACGACATTTTTAACGCCTCCCAGCCACCATTAATCAAGGCGGTGGATCTTTGATCGGCTGGGATCGAACCCGGGTCCCTCCGGACACGAGTCCGATGCCTTACCGATCGGGCCACCACGGCCCAATCCGCTATATTGACAGGCCGACGTATCAAGCTGGAACTCAACCACTTGTGAACCATTCATTAACTTTTACTTTCGATATTTTACTGTTGCGGAGATAGGGTTACAAAAAATATGTCTTGGACATTGCCAAGCTTTTCCACTTGCACGTGCCGCTAATAATTGCTAACACTGAAAATTGCCGGAAAGCGATACTTGCCAGAAAAAACAACCACTCATCAACCGGCTGAAAAAATATAATCGCTGGATCCTAAGTGGTGAAACTTAATCTTGATGCGTCGACTCGTCTATATAGGGACTTAGCTCAACCTTTCGTTTGATGAATTCGATGCGTCATAAATCCTCTCACTCAGTGTTCACAATAAAACAATTCCTGGTAGTTTGCAGAGGCAGCATGAGCAAGAGACATAGTAAAAAAATAGTTTTATTTATACTATTTACATCATAAATTAAAAAGAGCTCTCTGAGTTATTCAAACAGGCATTAACATTCGCCGGCCATGGAAATATCACATTGAAAAATCTCCGAAAAGAAACGAATCTATCGTCCATTATATAGCAAAAATAAACATCAACGCCACCTAGGCAAATTTACATATCCGATATTTAACCGACATCGTTTCCTTTCAGTTCGAATCCTTTCAATTCCATTAACAACAGTTATATAGGGTTGCCCACCTTCATTGCCCAAAACTTGAATTCAAAGCAATGTAAAATAAAGTTACCAAAGTACAGTTAAGTCAAACCTAACCCGGCAGTCATATTGATGTGATTAGGATCTGCGTAGCCTTCACAATGTTGCCAAATTAGGTTTGCCCCAACTATAGATGGTTCATTTTTCCTTTTCTTTCTTTCTTTTTACTTCCTTTTACGTAGTAAAGGAAGTATTGTGATCGTGAAAAAAATTGACTCAAATTTGGGTCTAAATTTTGATTTTGCTCACCCCCGAATGAATGTTGAGTAGTTTTTCTCGAACTGTTAGCATGTGCATATGTACCTACCAACATATAAACAGCTGAAAAATCCTTTTCAACCACCCCCGAGTTAATTACGACGAGTTTTCTCGTGACGTCTGTATGTACGTATGTGCTTCACACACTCCAGGGTCCCCCGTACCTACCACAACTCGTGGTTTAACCGGGATAGGACCCTGAAGAGCGCTCTGTGCTTTTTGAACCAGAACCTAGGGTCGAGCGAACCCTTGACCTAGCACCCCCAGAGGTATCGTTTCACTTGGAGGACTTTGTGACCACGACATTTTTAACGTCCCCCAGCCACCATTAATCAAGACGGAGGATCTTTGATCTGCTGGGATCAACCCAGGTCCCTCCGGTCACGAGTCCGACGCCTTACTGATCGGGCTACCACGGCCCCACATATGTATATGCGTATGTATGTATGTCGCATAACTCAAACTATATGCCGTAGAAGCTTCTAGTTTGGTATGTAGGCTCTGAGGATGGTCTAGTTGTGCACCTCCACTTGTGGTTGCATTCGAATTTTTCCAAGGGGGTGTTTTACCCTTTTTGGGGTAAATCAGTGTTAATTTCAATGCAGACTCAAGTGAAAAGAATTGGCGCGACCACTTGGCGATATGTCGCTAAGCTTTTGGACGTCAAGTGGCGACATATCGCCAATTTGGTGATACATTTGGCGAAAAAATTATTTTTTGAATTTGGGTTCAACTTGCCGATATTTTGCGAAAAATTCACTGAATGGTATTAAAATCGGCAATATTTAGAAAATTAACCATTGTAAAACATTTTTTTGAATTATTTCGTGGCAGATTAGTGGTGTAAATATTTGAATTGTTACCTTGCTCACTTCAAGCACTTTTTTTAACGCTTAAGGCAACTAATAAGAAACTTACATGTAAAAGGAAGTAGTGTGGGGTCCATACCAGATTTTTTTTTTTGGCTTTTATGTTCGTTCAAATTTTTACTCATTTTATACCAATATTTCACCTTTTCAAGTGGTATATCTTTTCTTGAATAAATTTGGATCAATATTTAAATGGATCAGTTACAGTTCGCACGCCTAGTTTCATCAGGATTTTCATTCCAAAACTCGTACCAAAGCTGCGAGAATGAACTGTTTACTAGATCAAATTTTTTCTTCATTAAAAGAAATGCAATATGCAAAAACGTTATTAAATTTTAAGGCAGTTATGAATTTAGTGTTTCCTGTTTTTCCCGCTAGTTTGTACATTGGATAATGGTGGCTGCAGTCACATCTGTCTGTCTGCGCCAAACGGAAGGTCTTGTGTCTGTCCTCTGGGTATGCAAATCTCTGGAGACAATATGACTTGTCAGAGTAAGTCTTAAATTTTTTGATGCGCTTTTATTAGCTTTACCTATGGTTTTGTTTTCTTGTTTGTTTGTTTGTATGTTTGCATGCAACTCTGAATAAAAGATAAAATACACGTTCTTTACAAATACAAAAGTAATAAATTTAATATTGTTATTAATATTAAAGGCTAAACTATATTACAAGCTGATGTATTATTAGTGCATGCAAACTTAGCGGACATTCAATAGTTTTGAAAATCAGAGGGAAATCATTGTGTCATGAAATATTTTGATTAACTCTAAAAGCGTATTTTTTTTTTTTTTGTTTTTTAAAACTGTTTTAGAATTATTTTTCATACGCTTTTATTTGCTTGTGTGTATGTGTGTATGTATGTGTGCGTGTGCATGTGCGTGCGTGTGCATGTGCGTGCGTGTGCATGTGCGTGCGTGTGCATGTATGTGCGTGTGTATGTATGTGCGTGTATATGTATGTGCGTGCGTATGTATGTATGTATGTGCGTATGTATGTATGTGCGTATGTATGTATGTGCGTATGTATGTATGTATTACCTTGAACATTATTATTAATACTAAAGGATAAACTATATTACATGTTGATGTATTTATTATAAGTGCATGTTAAAGCATATTTTTTAGTTTTTAAACTAATTTATAGATTATTTTTAATCTCTAAACGTTCACAAATATTTCTTACTCAACAACTAGCTTTCAACTTTACTGAGAAAATCTACACTGCAACTTTTAGTCACTCAATTTTTTTCTTTGATTCCAAGAATTACTTACTTTTTGATTAAGGTTGATATAAAGCTCACTTTTCATCTGCTTGATTTCACTTCGAAATGACATGAAAGACATTTTCAGTATTCGAGAAACTTTTTGACAGAAAACTTCAGGTAATCTTTTTCAAACACACATGATCAATAATTTCATAGCTTTACCTGATAAAAGGTGCTATTAGAGCCTCAAAACAGAAAAATACTTTTTGTTCTCCTTGTACTGTGATTTGTATTTGTGATAGTTTATGTTTGCTCTCAGGAAACATATGTAACCTTTAAACGTTGCGTAAACGTTTTAAAATGGTAGTCACGGCGTTTAAAACCATTTTAAAACGTGAATAGAAGTGAGTGTGCTTAGGGCCTGGTTACTGAATAGGCCAACTACGTCGTGGGCTAGAGCCTCCACAACTTGCTAGTCCCCAAACAGTTAAAATGTTTATAAACAATGGCTAAAATTGTCCCATCCAATTCCTAAAATTGTAAAGACTGAGTACAGGGGGCGCCAAAAAACTATTTAGCCTAGGGCCCTGAAGTATCGTAATCGGGCCCTGAGTGTGCTACCTGGGCAGGTTTAAGATACTTAATGTAGTTATTGGCCGATTATGATGCACCGATAAGCAAATTGGCCGATTACCGATTACCAATTAATCGGCTGTTGATAATCGGTCGATGAATCGACCGAGCCGATTAATGGTAAGGATGCTTGTTTTTAATACTACTAATTTTCCCACAACACTTTTTTTTTCTCTCATAGAATTCCGAGTTTAGGAATAGCAGGTAATTTCTTTCTGAGAGAAGATTTTTTTTTATTTTCGTAATTTTCACAAAATAATTTCTTAAAACCAATTTTCATGTTATTGCCAATTCTATTACATTAGATACCCAATTTACGAGTACTTTAATTTAAATTTTTTTTAATAATTAGTAGCAATTTAATTAAAGACTTATAGTCTTTGAAAACTAGAGGTTATGTAAAAGCACTGTGCTAAGGAGTAACTATCGCTGCATGAAAAATGTTACAGCATTGTCTATGTATATTTATTCAAAGTAGGAGTATTCAAAATAATTTATTAAAAACTTTATATGAACTGTGAGGATTATTATTTCTGTTAATAAAATTATTCCTCAAAGTTTCTTAGGAAAGGTATACTTTAACCTTTTATGCCCCGACGGGTCTCAGAAGGCCCGCTTATAATAATTTAGTATTATGAATAGGGATGCACCGATAAGCAAACTGGCCGATTACCGATTAATCGGCAAATGAGAATTGGCCGATTAATCGGCAGAGCCGATTAATGTTCGGGTTTATTATTTTTAATATTACCAATTTCACCCTCACTGTTTTTATCCTTTCTAATACAATTCCGATTTTTTAAAAATGGTTACTTATTTGTTTTTGACAAAAGATTTGTTTTTCTCCATTTTTCCATGTTAAATAATTTTAAAATTTTATCAACTTCCTTTGAAGTTATTTAAATGTTTTTGTAAATAAAATTACATCAACACAGTAGACATAATAGTTATTAAAACAAATGAGGGGGGAACTGTGATGAGCACTTTAATTTCGGGGTGTTCTTAATTTAAATTTAATTTTCCACTATAAATAGCCATTTAATTCAGGACTTGTTCTTTGAAAATTAGAGATTATTTAAAAGCAATAAGCTAAAAAGAAAAATATCGAGACATGAAAAATGTTGCAACATTGTATATAAGTGCAGATTTATTCAGAATAGAAATGAATGGTTACTCGAAAATTACAACGCCATTATTCTGGAACAATTTAGGGACGGCGTAATTGAACCATGCCGAAAAGAAACGCATTTTTTGAAAGGTTATTATATGCCTCCTTCTCTTATTACATAGGCCTGTAATAAGAGAAGAAAAATCTACTTCAAAATTCAGAATTTTTTATGATGCTTCATCTAAATCCTTTAATTCTAATTCTCTTAATGACTCGTAATTCAGGACCGAACTTGCACCCAAACATTTTAGATGTGATATTAAAATTTCGAAAAAATAAAATAGCCTTTTCAGCTGACATCGAAAAAGCTTTTCTACAAATTAAAATTGCAGAACAAGATAGGGATTACTTGAGATTTCTACATTTTGAAAATTACGAAAGTAGCAAAGGAACCAAATCGTATCGAATGACTCGAGTCCCCTTAGGCGTAACCTGTAGCCCCTTCATTTTAGCCTCCACTTTTAAGTATCATATAAGAAAATACGAAAAAAGTAATTTTGAAACCTATAACATGCTTAACACTTCACTATATGTGGATTATTTATTTTCTGCCTCTGAAACTGTTGAAGCTGCTCTTAAATTGTCCACTAAAGCTGTTACGATGCTGAAAGAAGCAGGTATGAATCTTAGAAAATTTCAAACTAATTCATTTAAATTAAAAGAAGAATGGCATTAATCTGATGTTTGTGTAAATATGGAAGAAAGTACAAAACAGCCTTTCCAAGTATTAGATATAAATTGGGACATCAATAACGATCGTTTAGCACTGGAGTTACTGTCCCTATTAGAAATGATACAAAAACCCTTAAAAAATAGCAAGAGAGTTGTATAGGCGATTCTCTGTAAACTCGTCATTTTTCACACGAAATTTGTCCGGGCACGGTTTTTTGAAATGTTCATATAATTATAATACTATTGCTCAGAAAATGAATGTATTACTTTGGGTTAAAAGAGGGCCAATTGAAGTTTGTGTTTTTCTGAGAAATCATGACAGTGGGTCAGTCCCCCGCCTAGTATAACTAGGCTGAGGACTGTGCCAGGTGACTGTGTGTTTGCTCTTTGTTGCGTAATATCTGCAAAACTACTGGAACATAATTAGTTACGAGACTACCTATAAATTTAGGCACAAATCGTGGACATAATAACTAATATGTTTTCTAATTAAATTAATTGACATTAATAAAATCACTTCCCAGAGGACTGTTTTCGCAACGATCCTGATGCATACTTTCATCACAAATGTGGCTCTCAAACTAAGCAAAGTAGCGTTTCAACACCGTTCTCGGCGATTTCGGCAAATTCACACTGATTACTTTTAACTTCATGCCAAAAAGAATTTTGCAAAAGTTATAGATTTTTCGTATTACAGCTTTGAATTTGTTGCAGGGGACTGTTTGAAAAAACTCCGGACAGAATTTACATGACAACTTTAAGTTTTAGAATACGTAATTATACCTTATTTCATAAGAAAAATATAGCTTCATTATTCTATTTTTAGATATTAATTGCCAAATTTATGCAGTGTTAATAGGTTTTTTGAAATACTATCTTTAACAGTTAGACTATGGGATTGGGACAGCCAGGGGACTGTGTTTTTGGCGCTTAGATAATTTCTAGAAAAAAAATTTAAATTGTTATCACTCCAAATACAATTGGGCTACAAAGTATTAATGCTTTACTTGTGTTAAGAGCGATAATTACTTTATTACACTTTATTATTTTTAAAATACTCAGTCCGGACAGCCAATTACCAGTTTACAGAGAATCGCTCGTATTACAGACGGCAGCTAAGTGCTTTGATCCAGCTGGATTTATTTCACCGTTCGTAATTAGAATTAAGTGTATCATGCAGGAACTTTGGGAAATGGGTCTTGAATGGGACGAAACTTTTAATGCCGAAATAATGAAGAAGTGGTTGGAGTGGTGTTCTGAGCTAAAGGTATTAAAACACTTTTCAATTCCAAGATATGATTTTACAAACTGTTCTCAAGTATTCGAATAAGCAATTCAACTGCATATTTTTTGTGATGCTAGCCCGAAAGCATACGGAGCCGTTGCCTATTTTAGATATTTTATAGACTGTTCTCAAGTATTTGAAAAAGCAATTCAACTGCATATTTTTTGTGATGCTAGCCCGAAAGCATACGGAGCCGTTGCCTATTTTAGATTTATCGCAAAAAAATAACACGATTCAAACAAGTTTCATTATGTCAAAATAGTAGTGCGTAGAGTAGTGCCTCTGAAAAAAGTAACTCTTCCAAAACTAGAATTGATGGGTACTGTAATCGCAGCACGTCTATACTAGAATGCAACTTAACTTGACACTGAACGTCCCTACGGGCGGAGCCAATAAGAACTCACAAGCAGTCAGCGATCTCCTCTAATTCGCCAAGTAGGCTGTGACGTTTTATCTAGCTCGTTTTTCATAGGCTAACGTCACGCAAACGTCAAGCGTACGTCACGATGTTGTTGTCAAGAAAGGTTGCAGTGTAGTATAGGAAAATATCTTGAAAATTTATTTTGTGTTCAAACTGTGTTTTATTGGACTGACAGTACGATTACGTTGTGCTGGATAAAGGGATCCGCTTCCACTTGGAAGCCGTTTGTTTCCAATTGTGTTGTTGAGATTCAAGATTTGACAAGTCCACAAGCGCGGGAATTTTGTGATGGAAAAAGTAATTCTGAAGATTTAATTTCCAGAGGCTGTAAAGATGAAGAGTTGATTGCTAACAGAAAATGGTCACTCGGTCCTGCTTAGCTCTCAGAACGGGAAGATTTATGCCCAAAAACTCAAGTGCAAGGAAAAGATATTAATTGAAATGCTGAACGGGAAAAGTTTCAGAGATTTTCAAGAGAGAAAAAACAAAATAAAAAAGATTTAAAAGATTAACAGATTCTTTTCATTGATTTTGTTCTACATTTTATAGTACAACATATATAGTACCGACATCACACGGTGGTTTTACTAATTTTAGTGATTTATCTGTAGCAAGTTTCTGCATTTCTTTAAGAGAGAAAATTATCTCTCACTTCAGCTCTTTCAGAAATGTTGAGATTTTTAGTTTTTCCTCGATGGAGGCAGTTTGAACCAGTAGAACGACATAAACCAAGGTCCAACACTAACTTTATAACGAAAGACAATGTCGGTTTTCTTTTTTCCTCCCAATATCTTTTTCCTTGTTGATTAATGTCACCGATGTATAGAACCACAAGCACAAGCAATTTTTATTTTAATTGATTTTAATTTACAAAAGAAGATATAACTTTTAAAAATAATTGTTTGCCTATTTTTCTCCTATTATTTTTGTTGTCTTAGTTACCCTTTATAAAAACTCAAAATGCAGAATTTTAGATTTATTTTTCCAAATTTTTCCCGAGAGAGAAACTCCCTACCCCCTGAATTTCCAACTATTCTATACTTTATAAAAAATAGTCATTGCATCATTCTCCTCATACTCATCCGTCTCTAAGATCAATAGAAATGAATGAAGTAAAAATAAATAAAGACAGTATGAAGTGAAAAAAGGGGGGGGGGGGGAGCAAGTGCTTTTGACACAGCGAAAATAAAGGACAAAAATAGCCTGTATTGCCTACAACAAAGTTTTAGGGACTACAAAAGGGGCCCTATATCTAAAATAGCTTAGGGCGTTATCCGGTTTAAATCCTACCCTGAATATAGGATTTTATTTCGTCACACTGTTTTTAATTCACACCACCCATCTATTGAGTTGTATTCATAAGCAATTTATTTCTTTTCAAACTTTAAAAGGGGCGGCATTTTGCATTTTTGTCCGGGGCGACAAAACTGCCAGGGCCGCCCCTGGATAGATTCGAGGTGTTCCCTCCTGTAATCTTACCTCCATGTATGTAGGGGTGTGACATCGAAGTCAAAACATCGATGTTTCAAGACATCGATATTGGAAAATAAGGACATCGATGGTATTGATAAATCGACTAAAAAAGAAACTCAATTTCAAAACATCGATCTCTTTTTATTTTTGATTGCTTACACATTTGAATGTAGTTACTCAGTTACTCCCCATTACAAGCGCCTCTTTATATCACTCGATTAGATACATCTTTTGTCTCACGGAAAAGCATCAACCGTAAGAAATAGATGTCAATTAAAATAACTTTTTCCAGTGAGATATATACTGGAACTGTTGATTCACTTCGTAACTTTTTCTTTCTTTTTTTTTTTTTTTTTGTCGCATATTTTTATAAAACTTTTTTTACTGAAATGTAAAACATCATCGAAAAAAAAAAAAAAAATCAAATGCAAAACAGCGATGTTTAAAAATCATCGACAGTAAATCCTCGTTAGTTGTTAAAAGAAAAGGGGCAGATATTACAACTAGTGGTTAAATAAAGATGATTCTTTTTTATCGCATATTTTTATTGTATTTGCTAAAATGTAAAAAAGACATCGAAAGAAGAACGGAAGAAAAAAATATATTGAACGAGAAACAAGGATCATTAAAAGACATAAGAAAAAAAAAAAAAAAAACGCGGAAGCAAATTCGAGATTAACATCGAGAGCAAAACATCGATAATAATCGCAGAATTTTTTTTCCAATGAGGTTAATATTACAACTTCTGATTAAAAATAAAAACTTTTAAATTTTTATGATTATCGTATATTTTTCTTTGGATTTATTTGCTGGAATATAAAACAACGACGGCGAAAACAATATCGAACCCAAAAACATCGATGTTGGAAAAACATTGACCCTCAAATATCGATGGTAAAAACATCGATGTTCTTACAAAACCATAACAAATGTTACAACTGTTTTCAAATGTTACAAAACATTACAAATGTTTCTAAAACATCGGCATCGATGTCGCAGCACTAATGTGTGCGACATCGACGTGCGGCATCGAATGTGTGCGACATCGTTCCTAAACACACCTTGAATATCAAGGTGTGTTTAAGAACCCTTAAATCCTTTTTACCTGTTTTCTTGTTTCCTAGATCCTTTTAATGCTCGAGCAGCAAAAAATGATCCTTCATCTGATGTATGGTCCACTACGCCCTACATAGTCAGGTCACAAACTCTTCGTATTGGTGACTTGACTACAGAATCACTAGGTAGGACTTTTCACTTTCTGGTTTCTTAAAAACTATCAGTAAATTACCCTGTTGAACTAAGTTGCTATGCAGAACTGACTTTTTTCAACTTTTCAGAATCATTGCAATACGATATTTACCGATTTTATATGGCACATTCTGAAAAGCCAGCGACACGCTTTTAACTCTACTGACTGATTGACCTTAGTGTTTTTTTATACCTGTTTTTACAGTTTTAGATTACCATTTCATATTCTAAAACAGTTTACAGCTGTAAAGTTTTTCTTCAGAAGGTACATATGTGCATGTATGTTCAGGTATCTTTACATCATTTTTACATCTGATACTTTTTTCTAAAACTTTTAGACACTGCAACCGTAGAGAGTAATCCTTCATTTGAGGAATCTAATAATCGTATTGGGGAAAGGACTACTGACTCACCTGGTAACATTTTTTCTTCTTTTGTTTTTTCTTTCCAAAATATCAGATATATTTATAGTAAAGACTCTGTTAAACTTAACGGTTAGTAGCCTGCTTTCCGTTAAAGACGAAAAAAGCATTTAAAGTGGATTAATGCATGTTAAAAATATATCAAAGTCCCAAAAAAAAGAAGAAGTCGAGAAGGAATAAATAAAAAAAAAATATCGAGAAATTAAAAATTGGAAAGTCGGGTTTTGAGATGGGAAAAATGTGTGTCTGTCGGTCTGTCTGCCTGTCTATCCTCCCCCCCCCTAATAAGTTTCGAATGAACAGTCCGACATGAACAAACTTTTTTTTTGTTCGCCAGATCTCGCGAGAACATCTCATTTCCGCATTTGATTTTTCGCTTTGAAAAATTTTTCGTTCAACTTTGAACCGTTCAAACAACCTGTTCCATCACAGTAACTTTTGAATGAAAGGTTCAATTTGAATATACTTTTTTTCGTTCGAAAATATATTATCGAGAGCACTTCATTTTCGTAATAAAAGTTTCGTATGAACAATATTTTGTTCAACATTGAGCCGTTCAAACTACCTGTCCCTCCTAAGAACTTTTAAGTGAAGAGCTCGATTTGAACAACCTTTTTTTCTTTGTTTGAAAGATGTCGGCAAGAATACGTCATTCTCGTACTTAAATTTTCGATTTGAACAATTTTTCGTGCAACATTGAACCTTTCAAGCAGCCTGTCCGCCTTGCAGCCCCCGAAACACTTGTCTACAGCTCTTTCCTGTATTTGTACCTTTTAAGTGGTTCTCAACTTGGGGGCAATCGCCCCCAAAATGGCAATTTGGCTCCTCAAAGGGGCAGTAATTTCGTAAGGGGCGATAGGGGGGCGATGGGTATTGAGAAGAGAAAACAGTAGAAATAAAAGAGAAGCGAAAACCGAAATTTGAAACATGAACGAAACCTATTGTGCAGAGTTCCGACAATTAATCACAAGTTAAAAAAGAAACGAATTGTAGCTCAAAAGCTTCCTCCTTGCACCTAGGATGAACTTAAGAAAGTATTTTGTCATTCATTGTCAATTTTATGAATTTTCAGATTTGCAATTTATTTTCCTTCAAATTTTTAGTTTCAATGATTTTAATTCCCTCAGATTCCAGTGTAAACAAGAAGTTCTGTCAAGAACTAAACGAGCCTACTTTCTCGTACATCGACATCAGCATTCTAGCGTCTTATCATTATTCTCTTGATTATCTGAGACTGAAAATTATGTCAAACATACCTTTTTAGCACTTACAGCTGATTTCTAAAAGCAAAATATACCCCTCTCATCAGATGAAATATACACATAAAAAGTAAATAAATGAATAAATAAAGTTTTGTCGCACCTTTTAAAGAATGTAACTGTTACAGTTCTTCCGTAGAAAAATTCCTCAATCGTTTTCAAAAAAAAAATAAAAAAAATAAAATAAAAGTACAAAGTACATCAAAACACATTTTATCAAAGAAAGAGAGAAAAAAGAAAAAAAAACTAGTCCGTTGATAAAATGTCTCGAATTTCACTTTTAATTCGTTGCCAGAGTTGTTAAATATAAATAAAGAGTAAAATGCCCTCGTGAATGAAACATTTTTGTTACAAAAAAAATCGTCTGCCAAAAAAAAATAATAATAACAAATAAAAACAAATGAATAAATAAACAAAAAATCGTCTGCACAGTCAGTCATTTTTTTTCTGAGCCTGCATTTCCACCATGTTTGCGGAGTCGGAGTCGGAATCAGAGTCCTCACAGAAGATTATTCAGAAAAGTACTTTACAAACATTATTTGTCAAAACCATTTTCTTGCAAAGTTAGTTTGAAGGAAATCCGACTTTAAGTTCAGGATCAACATTCAACTTAAATTCCCCGTAGGCGATAATGTTAAAAAAATTTTCTGAACGGTTCAATATTGAACGAAAAATGGTTCAAATCAAAAAGCGAAATATGGGAATGAGCCTGTCCGAGATCTTTCAAACAAAAAAAAGTTTATTCCATTCGGATGGTTCACTCAGAAGTTATTAGGTGGGGAAAGGTTGCTTGAACGGTGCAATGTTGAACAAAAAAATGTTCCAATTAATAATTTAAATACGGTAATGAAGTATCCTTGCCGAGATCCTTCGAACAAAAAAAAAAGTTTATTTAAATCGGACTGTTCACTCAAAAGTTATTAGGGGTGACAGCTTGCTTGAGCGGTTCAATGTTGAACGAAAAAATTTTCAAATCGGAAATGTAAATACGGGAATGAAGTATCCTTGATAAGATCTTTCGAACAAAAAAAAAAATGTTCAAATCGGACTGTTCACTCAAAAGTTAGCATCGCGGGACAGGTTGTTTCAACGGTTCAAAGTTGAACCAAAAATTATTCAAATCGAAAAATCAAATTTAGGAATGAGCTGTACTCGCCGAGATCTTTCCAACAAAAAAAAGTTTGTCCAAATCGGAATGTTCATTAAAAAGTTATTAGGGGGGGGGGGGGTTACAGACAGACCGACCGACCTACACACAAATTCCCCATCTCAATACCCTACTTTCAAATTTTTAATTTTTCAAAATTCATTTTGCCTTTTTATTTTTTTAACTTGGCGATATTTTTGGGACTTGGCGATATTTTTTAGATGCATTAAGCTACTTTTAATACTTTTTTTTTATTTTTAACGGGAAAGTAGGCTAAAAAGAAAATAATTTCTTGAAAAATGTACTTTTGTTTTTCGAAAAGTATGTCATAGTTAAATGATACCCTTCAAATGCTTATCAGTTCGCTTTGTGAAAGAAAAACAAATTAAATGTATTTTATTTATTTATTATTATTTTTAGTGTGAAAGTGATTGGTTATAATTACTTTATTGCGTGCATTTTACTTCTAATTAAAGTTAGGTACTTATATTTTTAATACTATCGAAGTTTACTTGTGCCAAATTATGATTTTTTCGAGGAAGAATGGGGGGGAGGGGGTGATAAGTGTCAGTCAGAGTTTTGAAGGGGGCGATGAACTCAAAAAAGTTGGAAAACACTGTTTTAAACGTTGGATTACCCTCATATACAAGCGATAAATACTTGCCTCTTAATTTACTCTCTATTCATGCAAAAAATTTTAACGTAATTTATAATTGCATTTTTTAAGTCTCTTAATCTATAATCTCAATGTTTGAAAGCTTCATAACTTTTTCTCGAAACGTGACTGGATTTTATTAAGAAAGTTTCTAAAACGATTTCAGGTTGATTTTAGGAAGATTTTTTTTCGCGAGCTATGTTACTGGCAGACATCATGCATACTAGTTGCCCATTATTTTCAGCAAACTTTACTCATTTTTGAGAAAACATTGTCAGTAAAAACGAAATTTGTTTAATAATCTTGGGCTTGTATCTTTGAAGGAACTTCTCTGGACTTCGGAAAATTAACTCAAGTCATTCTTGCTAAATTGGCAGGCCTGTTGCTACTAATGCCACTGGTAACACATACTTTTTACAATACTATTTTTTAAAATGGAATGTGAACATAACTATAATTTAAAGCCTAACAAAAATAAAGTATGTTTTTCTCCTTTCTGTCTTTTATTTTTGAAGAAAAGGTCTTTTGCTAATTTATAAAATTATCGAAAACCCATTAATTTTACACTCACGTCCATAAATTAAGGATAATTTAGAATCTACAGAAAATCGAACTCTTAAAATGAATAAACCAACCATAAAATGGCTACACACATCTTCAGAAATAACATGCAAACTATAGGAAGTAACTGGATGACGCCAATTGTGCGTTACAATGACGAGAGTGAAAGAGAATGATACATAAGGAATGCTGACAATGAAGTAAAAGTGTTTTCACGATTTTACAAGCCTTTAGGTGCTCTGGAAGCGTAGTAATAACCGAAAGGAAGAATTCTGCTTACTTTTTGCTAGTTGAATTATAGGCCGCCTGGAATGTGGGCGTACTCAGCAGGAGGTTTCTGCGGAACTTGGAATCTCCCAGAGTGTCATCTCTAGGCTTTGACAACGCTTCCAAGACGATCGTAACGTGAGTAGACTTTACAGAAGAGGTCGTCCTCGAGTGACAACACCGTATGAGAACAGATATTTGGCAGTTCCTGCCAAAAGAAGCAGACGGAGCACAGCATTAGACCTATCTCGTCAGCTCGCTTCAGCTACTGGGACGACAGTTTCAAGGCAGACAGTCTGTAGACGGTTAGGGCAGATTGGACTGTATGCCCGTAAGCCTGCCAGATGTGTCCTACTTACTATAATTCACTGTCGCCTTCGCTGAGCCTGGAGTAGAGAGCATGCGTTATGGACACCACAACAGTGGGCCTGTGTGATGTTTTCTGACTCTAGGTTCAGTTTGCAATCAGATTCTCAGCGGGTTTTCCTTTGGAGAGAACCAGGAACCCGTTACCACCAAGAAAAGATTGTTGAACGACCCCGTTATGGTGGTACAGGATTGCTTCCATGACACAGCTGCATGTTCAAACTGAAACCATGATTGGCCTAATCTATCGGGACTTCATTCTGGATCAACATGTACGCTTATTTCGGGGCGCCATGGGCGCAGAATTCGTGTTTATGGATGATAACGTCCGTCCGCACCGTGCGAACATCGTGAACGAACGCGTTGAATCGGAGGATATCACCCGTATGGACGGGCCAGAATTCTCACCAGACTTGAATCCAATATAGCACGTGTGGGATATGCTAGTCCGGTGAGTTGCAGCCCATCAGCCACCTCCTACATTTATATCGGAGCTTCAGAGAGCATTGATTGTTGAGTGGTGGAATATCCCCCAAGTACAGATTGATAACTTGATTCTGAGTATGCTTAGGCGTTGCACAGACTGCATGTATTTCTTCGTTTGGAAGACACACTATGTATTGACTTTCATAATAACCGCATAACATTGATTTTTGCGAAAATGATATTTTTTGTAATTTGCTCCAGGGAGTAAAAATTGCAATTTTACTTGATAATATCAAACATGTAGCATCTTTTTTTGCGATTTATCTTTTGTTTAATAAATAGGCTTAACAAATAAGTGGTATTTGTTTTGCTTCTGACTTTTTATTTGGCTGAACTTGCATTATCCTTAATTTATGGACATGAGTGTAATTTAAATGCCAAAATCCATTTTTCAGCTGATTTTACTTAGCAAAGTGAAAATTTTCTCCTTTGAGGTATTTGTACTTATACGAGGCCTGTTAAAAAATTATGCATATTCAATCTATATGTATCCATCTTATTCTTTTACAGAAAATATTCAATCTTTTTTTTTTTTATTTTATGAAAACCAGATGGATGTAAATCAAACGCGCTTGCATAAGCTAATTTTGAACTTTGCTGCGCATGCAGGACTTTTTCTACGTCTGCTTATAAGGTTAGTCACACAGAAACAGAGTTTGATTAATGTGCCCACGTCAGTAACTTTTAATTTCTACCAAAATGATTTTTCGCCAAAAATGTCAACATCAGTGACTGATAAATCATCACCAGATGCAGTCTGCATCTTTTGGGTTTCCACTTGGCTCTCGCTCAATTATGGCAGCATTTGATGCAGTAGCTCAGAGCCAATCGTCCCGCCATTTTTTTTTTATTAAAAAACTCTAACGAGAGCACTTCGCGTTAAATCAGTCAAGCTTTGTTTGCGAGCGACTGACGCTATTGACAGAGGGGAAAAAATTCACGCATGCGCAGAAATGGCCCTCCTATAAGTACAAGTTCCTCCCAGAGCTTTAACGTTTATTTATGACTCGATAAATTTATTTGGCTGAATTTTTTGCATCTTAATGGAACAGTTAAAGTTGCTTTGGCGAATTATTTTAATGGGTTTTTCGGGGGCCCTATTAAATTGCTTGTTTTTTACTTGGTGAACTCTTTAACTCTAACGGCTAAACTTAATTATTTCGCAATTTTTCTTAATTGAACTTTTAATCTTGCTTTTTGACTTGTTTTGTTTAGAAGTCCTATAAAAAGCAAAATAACGTGTAGTGTCACCAACTGCGTAGTTCGATACTGTGACGTATTTCTATAACGGAAAAATGCCTTTTAAAGATAACTGACTTCTCGAATTGAAAGAATAACTCATCAAGCTTTTTCTCTAATAATCATGTTTTCTTCGATTAAATTATAGGTTGCCCTTCTTGTATACAAGTTGTATCAAAGGAAAAAAACTTTGCGTACGACTACACAGACTACTGTTAATAACATGAACCAGGAAATTGCCGAACTGCAATCTATTAATGTAGAAAGAGATAATCATCCGTGTCAAGAGCAATGGTAAGTTAATATACGTAGGTTGCTATTTATATTTCTGGCCTAATTATTAAAAAACAAAATTTCATGACCTAAACTGGTTTTATTGTTCTTAAAACTATTCTTCAAGAAGATCGAAACACTTTTACGGCGTTGATACATTTTTGAGGCATTTCTCCCACTCAGTTTCAAATACTCAAAAACACGCATTTTAATATCATCAATCGAAAATAGTTGACCATGTGATTTATTTTATAGCTGATGTGCCCGGCGTCGCACGGGTTTAAATGCAACATGCCAAATCCAAGAAAATAAATATGACTTTCAACTAAGCCCAGTAGAATCATATTTCTTAAAGCTATTTTTTGTGAGCATGCGGTAGATTAACTGGGTGTGAAGAAGAACGTGAAATCAAACTTAAATGCGTTATTTATTTTATCCGTGTGATTTTCCAATCAATCATTTTCTATTTTCTAACTGTTGCCAATATCAATTCTCTTTTTATTAAACCCGGTATCGATTATTGGCATAGATGAATATAAAATTCCAAAAAAAAGCAATAAATTTCATACTTACTCCAGAGAAGCCTTGGTTCAAAATTTTCATCATGATTACTATTAATATTGTTGCTGCGAGGCAACAAATGTTTGCTACAATGGACTGAAAATTTAATCATTTAATGGGGAAACTATATGAAATTTACTGTTTTCTATAATAACTTTTTAAAACTAAATTTTTTAGAAATAAATTATAGCATATCCTGATTCCTGTTAATGTAGCTATCTACGGTGAAAAAATGGTTAAAATCGGTTCAGTAGTTTTATAGATTACCCCGGACATACATCCATACAAAAGTAGTCATTTATGTATATAGATGTTCGTATATTAAAAAAGGTCTTTGGGTGACAAGCCAATGCTGTACGAGGCCTGATCTATCAACTCGACATTTTGATCGTTCAAAAACTAATTTGTTTGAGGCGATACACAGGGAGCTCGTATTGTCATGATGAAGCAGGATTCGCCTCATCTTCTGGTTTTTTCACATTTCTGCTGTGTCTTCCAGAAAACAAGTGATCACATGCCATTCAGAATGGACAGTCCTGTATTCCTGTAACGCCATTATGGCCACGTTACCGGTTATTGCGAAAAAACAGGCAGCCATTTCCTTCGGTGGGCTTCTCCCACGAATAACTTTTGTTGGATTTATTCATCTTGGAAGACAAAATACAGTCAATTTATGTTTTATTTTCGTTCTAAGATGCATATATCTATGATTTGTTAAATGCATAGATGTTACCCTAACAGCACAATCTCATCGGCCGATGATCGGCCATTCATCGAAATCCGATGAAATTCTCATCGGCCGAAGATCGAATTCCGATGAGTTCTCATCGGGAATTGCTCCAATATTCTCATCGGCCAAACAGAATCCGAGCAGCAAACTCCAATGAGTTTTGCTCGAAATACGAAGAGATTTGGAGTAATTTACGAGCTGTGCAGTCCCGTGCCGATTAATTTAGGATCAATTTTGGATGAAAATACGATGTGATTTAGATCAATACGCGAGCAGTGCTGTTCTGTGGCGATGAATTTAGGATGAAAACACGATATGATTTAGATCAATATACGAGCAGTGTAGCTCGTGGCGATGGATTAAGGATCAATTTTGGATGAAAATGTGATGAGAGTTGGATCAATATACGAGCAGTGTAGCTCCGTGGCGATGAATTTTGGATCAAAATACGATGAGAGTTGGATCAATATACGAACAGTGTAGCTCCGTGGCGATGAGCTTTAGATCATTTTCTTTTTTTTTTTCCTTTCAAATGGGGCTGCAGTAGAGGCACAACCTTTTGCAGACCTAGTGCGAATCCCCAATTAAGCATCCATTCTTTCACGATTTTCCGCATCTCGAAAATCCGCCGACTGGCCAACTCTAGGATCGAACCCAGGTTATCGGCGCGAAAGCCGATGCTCTACCACCACGCCACCAAGTCGACGATTAATGAGACCAACACTGCATATTTAATAAAAATTTGAGATTTAGAAAATTTTCATCGGAAAATTTGATCATTACGATATCTTTCCGATGAAATCTGTAGCTTGGCATATTTTCATCGGGAAATTTGATCGGAAGTATATAGTTTTCCGATGAAACATAGCTCGGCTAATTTTCATCGGGATATTTGATCGAACCGATATTGTATCCCGATGGAATACAGCTCGGCATATTTTCATCGGGAAATTTGATCGGAAGGATATAGTTTTCCAATGAAATATAGTTCGGCTAATTTTCATCGGGAAACTTGATCGGAAGGATATTGTTTTCCGATGGAATATAGCTCGGCTTATTTTCATCGGGAAAGTTGATCGGAAGGATATCACTTTCCGATGAAAAGTAGCTCATCAAAAACCGTGCTCGGATACTGATCGGAACGATGTCATCGTGCGTTACGGGATCAGTTTACGAGGAGTTCGATGATCGGCCGAGCAAAATCCGATGAGTTGATGCTACTTGGGTATAGATAGCCTTTAAACGTATTTTTTAAGCATTTCCTTGCACCAGTTGACATGATACTTTTTAAAAGCTTTTTTCAGATTCTACGGGGTTCAATTCGAATATTTTTTTTCGTCAAAATGTTTATATAATATCTCACTGATGCTTGCCAAATTAATGCCCAAAGGTGCCTCAATCTTACAGAAAATCGCCCGAAAATCATGCTTTATCAACTCACTGTACTAGACAGCAACTAACGACAGTTGACTAAATTGATACTAACTTCAAGACGCGCGGAGCCAAGAAGAGCTCACACACAATTAGCGAGCTCCTCTAATTCGCCAAGTAGGCTGTGACGTTTTATCCAGCTCGTTTTTCACAGGCTGAAATCACGGTGACGTCACGATCTCAGTGTCAAGAAACCTTGCAGTGTAGTATAACAGCAATATCGATATTTTTTGGCACAACTGCCGATTTTTTACGACCTTCATGAAGTATTTTCTGCCGTGGACGTCGATCAGGGTTTAATTGGTTATTCAAGTTTTTACAATGCTATAGAATGGTACTGCAATACTCCATAAAGAATTAAGTACATCGATACACTAATAATCCATGTCGAAAATGAGGAAAAATAGTAGCATAAAAATGTTCACGAGATTCCATTTTTTTTTTTTTTTACCGAGGAAGAATTTTTCAGCTTACTTCAAAAACACAAATCAAGCCAAAAGACAATATTTTCTGGAGGAATAGGTTTTAAAATGTCAAAATCTCGTTTGGAACCATCAGCGATCACTTAGCAATACTTTCTGTTGTCATGGCCAGAAATATAAATAGCAATCCTCGTATTTGGTGTAATATTTAAGATTTATCTCTATATATACCCTATCTATCAATAAGCCTCCTTGACCCTGACGTAACAGTTTCTGCGGACCTACTCTTTCTGTTCTGTGCATTTACCTTCGCTTGTCTCGCATTCCTTGTTCACTTGACTGTGGTCGGTTGAACCTCTTTTCGCACTGATGATGGGACTTCATTTGTAATTGCCCCGAAATAGCTATTTGCTAGAGTTTTCAAACTCTTTTTTAACATTTTACTTGTAGTTTTGAACACGTTGTCTTGTATTTTTAACTTTATCAATAAGTGTTCGAATGCCCAGCACAGAACAATGTTTGTTGATCTGATCATGAATCTAGGAGCATTGCAGACGACCTAAGCAGATTGTAATAAAGAGAGGGGAACTTTCAAGCTAATTGTTGTTTTAATTAGTGGTATTCTTGTGGTAGCCAAATCATTCAAAAATTGATTTAGTGTATCATAAAAGCACAATCATAAATGTGACAGGCTGTTCTGTACATAAATGAGCAAGCTGACTAACGAGAAATGGTCTTATTTTTCTTCAAGAACTAAATCATTGAAGGAAGCTAAACGAAAGCGTCAATCAAAGATGTGCAATGACCAGTCCAAGATACCAACGGGACTTCGTGGTTGCTTCACCCGATTTTTGACATTTGACACTCATTGCTCTCCTATTTTCAGAAGCCGGCTGTGCTTCATGCTTCCCGTCGTTAAACATCGTGTAAGAACCATAGGCATTATACTCGGTCACTTTAAAATAGGCGTATCAATTTTAGAAATTTTGCATCGTCTCCATGGAAACCGCACGAAAGACCACAGTTTCACTCTTTTTTTATACACTGCTGTTGAGACATTTCATTCATTCGATTAGGCTTACGCTTCAACTTATGTCCTCATGTGTCAGTTATTTCTAAACTTTTTCTAGCAAATCTAGTCCTAAATATTTTGTTTTCGCAAGACCTGCCGTTATGTGTATCCGTTATATAAATATTTCAAAAAGTATTCTATTAACGTTGATTGAATATTAGTTTGCGCACAAAACAATTTTAATCCTTTTCATTTAACCATTGCGCCGAAACTATGACAACCATAAAGGAAAAGTGCGGAGAGTGGGAAATTAATATTTCTTTCACCCACCTCCTCTCGTTACACGGGGTACAGTAACGTGTAAAAATTCTCGATCTGATTTCTAGTAAGGTGTACCAGAACCTGGAGCGCCTTTAGAAGGACAGGCTGACTGGTCCGAGATTCTTGGATCCAGCCTTGTTACACCTATTTGAAACACATTAATATTATACCTGGTTGCTCTGGTGTAAAACAACTTATCATAAGTTGGATAAAGCACCATATTAGGTAAATTTAAAAAGACAACTTATTTCTCGAATTTAAAAACAGTTTATTGGGAAATGTTTCATGAAATTGGGTCTATTTTCACATTGCACTTGTTTTAAGCCTGAGTTTATGAAATGTTTTTGTCATATCGACAAAAATAGTCAAATATCATATATGCAGCTACAATTCAAGCCTAGCTTCCACTTTTTTTCAATGCGACTTGAGTACAGATACCAGTAGCTCCACGCCCACCGTTTTGGAACCAAAATGTCGGATGAGTCAGTTCCAAGGAAATTAAAGAGGAGGAGCTAAATCTCTGCTATCTAAAAGTGGCAACGAATTCTCACCCGCCGCCAGAGGATGCTAGCTCAAACGCTCCCTATCTCCTCCAGGAATCAATGTAAATGATACTGAATCTGTCTTCTTTTTAAATGCTGCTATGGGGCAGAAAATAAATTTTTTTAAACTGGATTTTGGTGTAAATCTTCGATTGACATTATGAATTAAATATGATTTTCATCCCACGAAAATAGGTGCCGTATTCTTTGAGAAATAGGTTTAATCGAATGCACTTACCAACTTGCCAAATCTGACAGAATCTGTCATTTTTTAAAGACTGCTGTTGGCAAGAACATTTTTTTTAATTGGAATTTTGCTCAAACCATCGATTAACATTATGAACTAAATATATTTAATAAATGTATTTAAACTAATAATTATTTTGTCTACTAAATGTATTTAATTGATAACAAAATTAAATACTGACATAATTAATTTTTTGCCTCATGTTTAATTTATCAACAATTTAGAGAACTGATTCTCAGCAAAAATTATATCGTACAATGCAAAGAAAATGTCACATACAGTCTCATGTATGTCAAATTTGGCAAGTAGTTAGATGCCGTCGATTAAACATCTTTCTTAAAAAATACGGCAAAATTTCAGTGGGATCAAAGTCATATTTAGTTCATAATGTTCATCGATGGTTTACACCAAAATCCAGTTGAAAAAAAAAATTCTTTCCCATAGCAGCATTTAAAAAGATGACATATTCAGTATCATTTACATTGATTCCCGTAGCAGATAGGGAGCGTTTGAGCTAGCGTCCTCTGGCGGCGGATGAGAATTCGTTGCCACTTTCAAACTAGCGCATCCGTAGAATATTTCTCTCCTTCTTTCTACTCCGTGGTCAGTTCCCCTCTTATAGGAGCCTTAATACACAGATATTTTACTCTTAGTAAAATATCTGTGGTTCAGTAGTAGAAAAAGAGTCGTAACCGTGTTGACGGTCTTCGCCGGTGGTACTCTAAGAAACTGAGTGACAAAGATGATTGAATTTTAACACTCACTTATAATGGGTACTTTAACGTTAAAGAAACGTAATTTTTTCTTTGAATTGAAAGGGCAAGGTGATATGTGATAAATTAAAAAATATATACTTTTTACCATGGATGAAGGTGATAAGGTAATAACTTTTTTTTAAGTTTTTTCTAGAAATTTAAAAGATTGTCACTATATCACCTGCATTCACTTGCCCCTTCAATTGTGTTTGTGAGTTAACACAATTGAACACACACTAATGCGAATTTGTGTAAATCGGCAAAATTCAAATGTCACATATCACCTTTATCCTCTTGTCCCTTCAATTATGAGTGGAGTTGTGTGTGTGTGTGTGTGTGTGTTCGTGCTGCCTATTCAAACGGCACAATTTCATTGTTTTTGTTTTTATAAATATTTAGCTGCTTTTATTTTAAGGTCGGCTTAAAGCAGTTATGCATTGCACAGACTTTATTTCCTCTTCTGAACATAGAAATACGGTGCAAAAAAGCTGTTGTTTTTTTATAATATAATACAGCTAATTTTATAGTAGTTTTACTGTAATGTACTTTAAAATTGCTGATTTTGCAGAAGTAAACTGTAAAATTGATAGCTTACAGTAATAAACTGTAAAATTGTAATAAACTGTAATAAACTGTAAAGTTTTATAGTTTATCACTGTGCTTTTACAGTTTTAAGATGGGAACCTCTGCTGCCAGTATTATACCGTAAAAACAACACTTTATTTTTTTGCAGTTTAGGTTTTTTTTTAATTTGATCAATAACTGTGTCAGTATGTAAATTTGCCTTCTTTTTCTTCAATTTCAGATACTCGTCTTCCAATTTGATACTGTGACGTGGTTGGAAACACTGATCTTCCAGCTAAATAGAAGAGAGCATTCAGAACTTCTTTCATTTGAAGCTAACGCACAACAATAGGCGATGCCGAATGCAAAAGATCTGTGCCCATTTTGATTATGAGAGTCCGTTTTTGGGACATTTATTAAAACAATAAATCTTTCGTTCTTACAGCATGAACAAGATCGTTGCCAGAAATTCACGAATTTGTTTTGTATTAATCATCTTTAATGGTCCTCTGCATTAACTGTTAGCTAGAATTTAGTGAAGAACCATCGACTAGTGGGTTAAAGCAACGCCTCCTAAATACTAAATGCCTAGCACATTTGCTTTGCTATGGTCATCGTTGGTTCCACTTTAAGCGCCACCTTGCTGAAATCCAATAATGCCGTTGTTATATTTTGATTGGTTAATTTTTAAATTTAAATTCAGAAATGAACCAATCGTTAATTTCTCAAAACTCCGGTATATGGCAGTGCTTTGTGAACCAAGGGCATTTTGCAGCTATTGGCGATGGATCCAAACAATATTCAAATTACATTTTTTGATTGGTCGATTTTTGAATTTAAATTTAGAAATGAACCAATCGTTAATTTCTCTTTTTCAAAGAACTCCGGAAGATGGCAGTGCATCGTGAACTAAGAACGAAATTTTGCTCTGTGCTAAAAACCAGAAAGTTGCAGGCATTTAGTATTTAGGAGGCGTTGGTTAAAGTTAGAACCAATGGACCAAGAAGTGAGAAAGTATTAAGAGCAAAAGCATTAACTCACCCTTACGATTCATTTTACTGTTGTAGTAGCTATACATAGATAAATGTATCTCGCATCATGAAATAATGTTATGAAAATTCTATGGAAGCATTGCACAAACTCAAAAATATTTTTTACCTTCTGTTTTTTTTTTTTTTCGTAACGCAATGACTCGTGAATTTTAATTAGAGCTCAATCTTTTCTGCTTTTCTCTTAAAGAGGATACTTTAAATGAGAGAAAAAATTAAATATGTACTACCTTTATATATATATGTATATAAATATATATATATATTTATATATATATATATACTAGCAGTACCCGCACGGCGATGCCCGTGTAATAAATGTAAAGGAAGTCAACTGAATAAATTTAAATTCACTCCAACCCTCTGAAGTAAAATTATTTTATTCTTATCAAAATTACGTAATGGGGAAACATTTTTTTTACTGATTTTCACGCAATTCGCTGAAGTCTAGGCATTAAAAAGTAATCTTACGCAATTTCCATTTTGTTATCTTGTATGAATATTCTACATCAGAATATTACCCGAATTATAAATTTTGTTCCCTGATTCTTATGAAAGTGTGAATAAAAATGTTGCGTTCTTCTCTTTATCTGTGTTCTTTTCATTTAAATTTTAACATTTTACTCTGCAGTAAAACTGTCAAACTGAGATTTTAAAACAGTTTCCAGGCATTTAGAAGTTTTGAATTATTTGAAAATCAATTAAAAGAACGTTGATTTTCTTATTCATTTCGTTCTATTTCCATAGATATTGCTTTCAGCTGATTGTTTTGGAACATCTCTTATGCAACTTAACAGTCTAATCCGGGGTTTTAGAATGCTTCAATTTTATTAGTACAATGCATGACTAGTTTTGGAACGACAACTAGGAGAGGCGGTCCATGAGAAACTGGAAAACTCGCCAAGGGGTCCGTGGAAAAAAAAGTTTGGGAACGAATGCACTATACAGTAGTATAATCAGTGGTCGGAAGTAGCGCGCTACAAGTAGCGAAACTACTGTAGAAGCTACATTTTTTAGTAGTTTGTAGTGTAGCGCAATACTTTTTGAAAAAAAGTAGAGTAGTGAGTAGCGCGATACAAAAAAAATAATAGTTTGTAGCGATTTCTGGAAACTACTTTTAAATTTTTCTTTAAAAAAAAAAAAAGTAGGAAAGAAAGAAACAAGATCCAATCTGGCCGGTGTAAATCATTGATTTGGTTGGCATCGTAATTTTTATATTCCGCCAAAATTCGCATTGAATAGAGCTTGGCAGGAAATATAATGAATGTTTGATAAATTTCCTGAATTAACTATTCACTGCTATGAAATTACTGAATATTTGAAAGTTGATTTTTTTCAACCTGTCAGCTGTTGAATGCTTTCTTGACTCGAATATTCGTAAAAATTGTAAAAAATGGCTTAAAAGGATAAATTGGAGCAATAAGGATTTAAAAAAAAAGACAAGCTGTTTTTTTTAATGCTTGTGTGTGAAACACATGATATGACATCTTCGCCAAAACGGCTTCTTCCCCCAATCTATCTTAATTTAAACCACATTTCAAATTCTTTCGTTCAATTTTCAAACGGTGTATTCTTTTTATTTATTTATTTATTAAAAGTAGTGAAGTAGCAACTACATTTCAAAAGTAGTGTAGCGCGCTACATTTAAAAAAAAGTAGCTGTAGCTGTAGTTAACTACATTTATAAGAAAGTAGTTGTAGTTGTACTTCGCTACAAAATATATGTAGTTTTTCCAACCACTGAGTATAATACACAGGGTGTTTCACATTGAATGGGATAAAAAGAAAACACGATTGTGGACGTTGTAAAATTAATATATTTAGCAAATTCAATTGCCCAAGTTTCTACAGGTGTTCAATATTTGTAATTCCGGCGGCAAGACAAATGTCTACACGGTAATCAAGCTCCTGTTCGTCATTCACGAATTCCTTCAACCACTTCGGAATTTGCCTCTTTTTCGGCTTTTATTCTTGTATAAGCAGCCGGGCAGCCGGTATCCAGGAACTGCTTCACCCAGCTGCTTATAAAATGCCGCTGCGGTGGTCTGCACGAAATTTCGTGCGAAATTTTTTTTGCACACCTAGGAGATTTGGGGGCCTATATACGCCCCCAAATCTCCACTGCATGGGCGTCATTTTGTTCTTCAGGGCCTCTAGAATCGCGTTCGTTATTCGATGATTTTTCACTGTTGCCAAAAAAAAACCCTTGTATAATTGTAGTTGCAAAATATTTTTTCCGGCTGAATAAATCTATTTCGGCGTCACACTGCGCTATTTTTTTTTTGTCCCATTCAATATAAAACACTCTGTACAGTGCGTAACAAATGTGTAGGCACAATAAATCTATATACATAAAAGACTACTTTTGAAAACGTATGTCCGGGGTAATCTTCCAAACTACAGGACCGATTTTAACAATTTTTTCACCGTAGATAGCTACAGTAACAGGGAGCAGGATAAGCTATAATTTATTTTTAAAAAGCTTAGTTTAAAAAAGTTATTATGGAAAACAGTTAATTTTATGTCATTTCCCCATTAAATGATTAAATTTTCAACCCATTGTTGCAAAAATTTGGTGCCATGCAGCAACAATATTGATTGTAATCATATTGAAAATTTTGAACCAAGGCTTCTCTGGAGTAAGTATGGAATTTATTGCCTTCTAAGGATTTTTATATTTATCTGAGCCAACAATCGCTAACGGGTGAAATAAAAAAAAATTGATTTTGGCAATAGTTAGAGAATAGAAAGTGTTTATAGTCAAAAAAATTTCTAAATTAGGTACATAAGATGTTTTCACCTCACCAATGTTGTCACGAGGATAGAAACTAATAATGGGACTTATTTAACGAGCAATATTTGGAAATGGTTAATTTCAGTGCGATTGATACTGTAAATATATATTTATTTTAATATACCAAGCTTATAACATTTCCTATTTACTCAAACATTATTTGTAGCTTGCTATTTTTTTTTAGCTTGCATTATTTTTTTTATAGTTTATCCATAACATAGCCATTGTTTACAGAAGTAGCCATTATGTTTATAGATATGCACTTTAGTGTTGGGAAATTTATGAAT
>JAXGGA010014058.1:0-33227 GCA_038373865.1 Uloborus plumipes
ATTAACATTTTATGCATACTATATATATGTTTTTGACTTTTGTATTTATAGTGCGAATCGTCAGTACGTTATCCCACCTAGAACCATAGGTTCAAAACTATATTTGTTACACGTTAGGGAAATGTTGAACGTACAGAATGACATTTTTTTGACTATTATACATTTTCAACTACTCGTGCTATAAAACTACATGGGAGAAAAATTGTAAAGAAAAAACTATTTGTGATGTGTTTTTAGCAAGAAGAATTAATTCCAGTAAATAATATATCGCATAAAGCACTAATATATAACATTAAGATAAAAAAAAACATAATTTTTAAATGCGTATGCCTCCGAGAATAGATAATAAACAACACACTTCTTAGAACGTAAGTTATACTTTTAAACTCTGATATATAACATTTAAACTACATGTTAACAACGTAATTACAGAATTATTCGTTTCTTGGTTCAGTCCCGTCTTTTGGGGAATTACCACCCCCCTCCCTCCACTCCTACATGTCAGTGTATCAATTTATACGTAAGTGATTTTTTTATATACCGTAAAATGGGGTTAATCGGAACACATTTCAGCTTTGATTGTAAAAAAAGCAGTTAAAAGATTTTTTTTAATTTGATTTTTTGGGTAAAAACTTCGGTCTTGCTTTACTTTTGATATTCCAAGCAAAGACAAAAGATTTTGAGCAATTATTATTAAAATATATAGCAAATTATGGGTGTTCCGAATCACCCCGCTGATAGGGGTCAATCGGAACACTTGTTAAAATTTTTATTTTTTTCAATTTAATCTGTAATAGGTCTCACAAACATGAGTAATATTGATGGGGGAGAATACGAACAGATAATTACTGTCAAATAAATGTATAATTTCAGTACCAGTAAACGTTTATAATTTGTGAAAATTCAAAATAATTTTGAACTTATGAAAAATGAAAAGTAATTTTAAGAAAAGCTTTTGAATTGAAATGCAAAGATTTAACATGAATGGAAGTCACTCATGTCGTCCACAAATATGTACTTGTCCTTAAAACTAGCAATTGTGACTTGGCTTAAGTTTTTTCATAACATCTCCTGGGATGAACTCTGCCATTTCTTTAGTTTTTTTGAAATTTCTGGGTTTCGGGGATTGTCCTGAAAGATTTTTTCGCTTATTCATCACTGTCTGTGTGCTGGACGCTTACTACATAAAGTCTATGTGACTTTCTCCCTTTTATTTTAAGTAAAAAAAGTTTCCTGGAGAAAAAATCTTTTGAAATCTGCAACTTTTTGTCATTCTAAGATCTAGTTGCTCACGAGAAGGGATAAACAGTAATAAAACCTTGTCCTTGTCTTGATTAGAAGAATTGGGGTTAGAATCTTGATTTTTCAAACAGTTTCCTTCAAATAAGTTTGAATTGAAACAACAGAACTAAGTGTTCCGATTCACCCCGCAAATCTTTTTTCTATGCCATTTTTCAGAATTCTTCATTTTTATGACACAATTTATAAAAAATGTAAATTCTAATGCGGTATTCTGTTGTTCAGATACATGTATAATTGAAACATACCACTCTTAGTTTTTAAATATAAGAAGGTTTGATCTTGCATATGAAGTTTTGCAGTCTATGGAAATGTGATGTTTTCTAGCGTTCCACGTGCAGCCCTCCTTAGAAGCCAATAGCGTTGCCAGATTGACAAAAGTAATTTTTTCCTACTCCCTATGATCTTACCTTACTAAGAAAAAAATTCATGGTGAAAAATACCCAATAGTTTATTTATGAAGAATTTCGTTGTACGGTCGGGAAGTTTTGTTCCGATTGACCCCGCTGTTCCTATACACCCCATTTTACGGTACTGAATTTGTCATAATTTATATTTACTATATATCCTTTGTCTTACTACTACTGGAAAAATGCAAAACGTCGGGTCTGCCTTGGTGTTACCCACCGTATTTTATTGACTACTATGTTATCAATGTTCCAATTTGGAGGATATTCGCGTGAGTGTGTACGCATTTTTTTTTCTTTTCTTTTCTTTTTTTTTTTTTTTTTTTTTTTTTTTTTTTTTTTTTTTTTTTTTTTTGTAGTGAGCTTCCGAGAATAGATAGTCAATCCACACTTGTGTACGTGTAAATTTTACCGTAAAAAAGTTACCTAAATTATTCATAAATAACTTATTGAGATTGTCATTTCAAACTTTTTTAATTCTTTGGTGCTATCATCAGTCACAAGGTGGGGCTGTGCTATCAATGATCCACTATTGATATCACCGATAAAACACAACGCAGTTGCACACAAGTATTACTTAACAATAAACATCAGGAATCGGAAGCTGTCTGACTATCGAGCTAGATCGGAAGCGCAACCATTTTGCATCCGTGGCTGTACCAAAATAATCATTTGTTTTGCATGGCTTAAAAAACTATCTGCAAATACGTTTTGCTCGAAATGCATCATAGGGAAAAAATTCTGGCGATACTTTATTGAAAAAAAAACCGTTGGAAGAAAATGAAACTGGACGTCAATACCATTTGAGATTAGGCCTCGTCAGTGTTGTTTTTTTTTTTTCCTTCTTTTCTTTCCAAGCACTGAATCAATTTTAAATATTTGTATATGCAGTGCAATGCGTCTAAGAAATAATAGTCAATCAATCAGTAGTAAGTATTGCAATGAGCTAATGATACCCAAAGAAAATATTGACTATGTTGCTGCTAATGCTGTTACAATATTGTATAAGTACTCGTATATTAACTGAATAATATTTCAAATAGCATGTGCTCTCAACGAAGCATATTTGCATAAAGACATGTTCCGATTCTTATTCATCATATACGGTTATTGTTCAATTTTATCTATTATGTTCTTTTTGTCTCGTTTTAAATATTAAATGGTGTTTTCAACATTTGTTATACTTGGCACATATCCAAGTTTTCAGCGGGGGCATTTTAATTCCTTCTTTATAAGCACAAAGAACAGACCACGCAAACTTCCATGGATTTAAAAAAGGTACTATCTATTTTTGTTTTATTTTCCAGTCTAACTCTCAGGTTTCCTTCCAAAATTTCAAAATCTAGTTAGCAATTTATACTTTCTTGCCTTGAAGCAAATGTTGGTTATTTATTATTTTATTTGTATTTGTGAAAGCTAAATATTTCAAAAGTTATGGTAATTGTTTTTGATACATTCAAGTAGAAAAGGTAGTAAGGTGATTACATATGTTTTTTGCCTCCAGCATTTTGGCTGATTCAAATGCGATAAAGAAGATTTACTGCTATCTGTATGTAAAAAGAAACGTAATATCATTGTTAGTCCACACCCCTCCACTTTTTAGTCTCAAACATCAAATTAGATTCAATAATAGTAAATCAGAAGATTTTTTTCCCATAAGCACACAAGGTCTAAATAGGGTGAACTACGGTTGTAGGTTTTCAGTTTTTGTATCAGAATTTATGTTCATTAGGTAGTTATAGAATCGTTTAATCATCTTGATCATCTATGGATTTGTATAGTTAAACTTAAACGTGATTGACATTGCAGTAAAAGTAAATTTTATTCACCAATTCAAATAGGAAGGAAAGCTTTTCTTTCTATTTTTTATTATTTCTGAATGATGGAATTCATTCTTGTTCTTTAATTATTTTAAATGTATTCTCCAAGTTTCTTCTATTGTAAGCACCCACAAGGCTAACGCAGGTCTGTCAAGCCTCTGCGAAAGGAAGGGAAAAAAGAGTTGAAAACTATAAAACTCATTAGTTCAGATACTAGTTCAAGTGATAAGATACAATTTTATTTATTAATATAAGAGAAAATAAAGTGTGTAACACAACATAAATTGAAAAATAATCCACGCATATTCTGTGGTGTAAAAATAAGAACTGTTATTTATAATATATAATTGCAATAACATTTTAGACATGTGTTTTGGGATTGCTTAAAACCTCAGTAAAATGTTTGAGTTTTGAGATAGCTATTACCCACAGGACCCATGAAAGGTTACTTCCATCCTAAATGTCCCAACAAGCATTCATATGAAATATAGCTTCCCCCCTGTGACATAAGGCAGAAGGCTTGGGTTCGAATCTTGGGAAGGGTATTGTTGTCTCAAATCGTGTACCGCTTTTTAGCCTACTTTCCCGTTAAAAATAAAAGAAAGACGAAAAAAGTATTAAAAGTAGCTTAATGCATCTAAAAAATATCGCCAAGTCCAAAAAATATCGCCAAGTTAAAAAAATATCGCCAAGTCCAAAAAATATCGCCAAGTTAAAAAAATAAAAAGGTAAAATGAATATCGAAAAATTAAAAATTTGAAAGTAGGGTATTGAGATGGGGAATTTGTGCGTCGGTCGGTCTGTCTGTCCCCCCCCCCCTAATAACTTTTGAATGAACATTCCGATTTGGACAAACTTTTTTTTGTTGGAAAGATCTCGGCGAGTACAGCTCATTCCCATATTTGATTTTTTGATTTGAACAATTTTTGGTTCAACTTTGAGCCGTTCAAAAAACCGGTCCCGCGATACTAACTTTTTAATGAACAGTCCGATTTGAACAAACTTTTTTTTGTTGGAAAGAACTTTTCAAGGGTACTTCATTCCCGTATTTACATTTCTGATTTGAACAATTTTTCGTTCAACATTGAACCGCTCAATCAAGCTGTCACCCCTAATAACTTTGGAATGAACAGTCCGATTTAAACAAACTTTTTTTTGTTTGAAGCATCTCGGCAAGGATACTTTATTACCGTATTTAAATTTTCAATTTGAACACTTTTGGTTCAACATTGAACCGTTTAAGCAACCTTTCTCCACCTAATAACTTTTGAATGAACAGTCCGATTTAAACAAACTTTTTTTTGTTCAAAAGGTCTCGGCAAGGATGCTTCATTACCGTATTTAAATTTTCAATTTGAAGATTTTTTTTGTTCAACATTGAACCGTTCGAACAACCTTTCCCCACATAATAACTTTTAAGTGAACCGTCCGAATTGAATAAACTTTTTTTTGTTCGAAAGATCTCGGAAAGGCTCATTCCTATATTTCACTTTTCAATTTGAACCATCTTTCGTTCAATGATGAACCGTTCAGAAAAAATTTTAACATGAGCGCCTACGGAGAAATTTAAATTGAATGTTGATTCTGAACTTCAAGGCGGATTTCCTTCAAACTAACTTTGTAAGAAAATTTTTTTGATAAATAATGTATTGTAAAGTACTTTTCTGAATAATCTTCTGTGAGGACTCTGATTCCGACTCCGACTCCGCAAACATGGCGGAAATGCAGGCTCAGAAAAAATGACTGACTTGGCAGACGATTTTTTGTTTATTTATTTATTTGTTTGTTTAATTTATTATTATTATTTTTTTTATCAGACGATTTTTTTTGTTAACAAAAATTTTTCATTCACGAGAGCATTTTATTCCTTATTTATATTTAACAACTGGCAACGGATTAAAAATGAAATTCAAGACATTTTAATAACGAACAAGTTTTTTTCGTTCTTTGATAAAATGTGTTTTCAAGTTCTTTGTACTTTTATTTTATTTATTAATTTTTGTTCTTTTGAAAACGATTGTGGAATTTTTCTTCGGAAGAACTATAACAGTTACATTCTTTAAAAGGTGCGACAAAACTTTATTGACTCGTTTATTTACTTTTTACGTGTCTATTTTATCTGATGAGAGGGGTATATTTTGCTTTCAGAAATCAGCTTTAAGTGCTATAAAGATATGTTTGACATAATTTTTAGTTTCAGATAATCAAGAGAATATTGATCAGATGCTACAATGCCGATGTCGATGTATGGGAAAGTAGGCTCGTTTAGTTCTTGACAGAACTTCTTGTTAATCACTTGCAAGTGGTTCAGTTTCCAGTTTCAGCTGCATTTGTTTTTGTGCAGAAATGTACTTCATGCTCAGTTCAGTTAGTCAGATAAGAATGAAAAACATTATTTATCGTTTGCGTTACAAAGTAGCACAGATGTCTAATATTGCCCCACACCCCATACAGTGACATGTTTGCAAGTTTTGCTCCAATGACGTTTATTTTCTTATTTATAATTTTCGGAAAAAGACAGTTCACTACTTAACATTCAAAAATGTGCCATAGAGGCTATACCACTATGTTTTGATAGGTTAATAACCCCTAGAGGAGTAAAAACTACTATATTTAAACAAAATAAATAAACTGAAAAACAAATATTCACAAAAAATACTATTACACAATTAGTAATTAATTATTATTATATTTTAAGAGTATCATGAGTTCATTAAATATAGCTGTTAGCTGATGCGTGTGCTTTTTACAGCTAAATGTTAATTTATGTCACGAAACAGTAAACGCAAAGATGATATAAGACTTAATGCAAAAGGGGTTCGAATAATCTGCAATGATAATGATTTTGACCAAACACCACTTTGGCATTTCGCCCGAGTTGGGAACTAGAGTTCACTGATCTAACTGGCTTCTCATTAGTATTAAACGAGCTACATTTTCTTTAGCATTCCACAAGGGAACATAAATATGAAATGAAATGTCCAAGAAGAGAATTCCGAGAAGAAAAATGGTATTTAGAGGGGTAACGGAAATTAATTTTACCTGTAATGATGTCTGATATCCTCTTTAGAGTAATAATCGATGAGTCGAACGAAGTTTAAAAAAAAAGTGACATTGAAGGTCACTTACAAAAAATTGCTTACATTTTATGCAGCATTATTAATTTTTCTTGTTATTAAGTGATATGGCTGGTAGTAAACTTTATTAAATCAAATTTCATCATTCAATTCTGTTTTGAATTTTATCCAAACAAAAATCCATCAATTTGGTTTATTGAAAATATATGCATGCTCATTGTGGTGTCTGTGGTGTAGTGAATTTTAAAAATTAATTAAGTTTCTTAGTTTATCTGGATGGTTCAACTGATTCATGGCTAAAACACACCCTACCAAACATGTTACTCAAAAAAAAAGGAAGTTTCTCTCCAAAAGAAGTTAATTTCCACAAAGAATTGACCTTAGCAAATTAATAGAAATTCTCATCCTATAAACTTCAATAATTTACCTCATAAAATAATTTAAAACATAGTTAAAACTGATATTCCCAATATTTAAGATAAGCTTTATTTCTGCTGTAAGAAAAAGATAAATATCCTGCTGAAAAGGAAAAACTCGCTTCGAGCATTGCTCCAATTTCAAAAAAAACAACCTCATCTGGAATGCAGTGAGCAAAGAACGTTACAAATTTTGAAAAAGGAATAAATTAGGCCGCGTGATCGTCAGTGCTTAAAAAAAAATCCACAAATCATTATTACAAGACTAGAAGAAAACAAATTATAAAGTTAATTTATCAAACAGTAAAAATTGCTCACTTGACATTCCGCAATTAAACACGACACGAAAAATCAAGTACATTGCATTGGAGTGAAATGCCCAAAAGCGCGGCGTTCAGAAAATGCAAGACTAACACATCTTAAAAAAAAAACTCACCCAGTGGGGTTTACATATTTATTCTGTCGTCCATTGATTACAAGTTGGGATTTGTCTTCTTCATCCTCACTAAAAAATACACATATCTGAGTTGGCTCAGGATTATCAAGTACCGGAATTGGCGCTCAAATTTTAACAATTAGAGACGCTCAAAACCGGCCCCAATATCCACAAAAAAAAATCCTGGACAGAATTCGAAAAAAAAAATCTCTTACTCAGTGGTAACGAAGCTTTTTATCCACTTTTGTGTGTGGTTCTTTTCACTTCATTTCTCTCCCTCAGCCCCTTTGCCAGATGCCAAACTGCAATTTTTTTAGCTTATTTTCCCCTCCTTTATTGTTTCCTCCTTTGATCATGGGGACTCTTCTTTGCAACCGTAACTGTTTTCTTCCACAGATGTTTCTCGCGTGGGAGGAGCTTGCATTCCTGTGCAGTCATAAATTGGGGGTGCGTCAAATACTTCCTGTCTTCGTTCTGCTATCCCCAAAAGATTGCTACTTTCTTTGGGTTGCAGGCGATTCAGGCGATTCCATCTATCGTTTTTTTCGTCAAATTGGGGGAGGGAGAAGCGCCAGACTTAGCGATTTTTGTAGGTTGCTCACTGAAATTTCATCAAGTCATGTACCCACCACACTCATTGCTCATCAAACTGGTTGTTTTAAGCCAACCTAGCATGTGGCGATGAATATAGATGTAAACCACGTCAATATCAGAATTATATTTCTTTGGAAACATAGGTTGCCTGTGTAAAATAAGTACGATGTTTTAATAAAATATGCACATCCTATATAACTTTTCACATAAAACTAATATACTTAACATAAAAAGTATTTTCGAAAGTATTAGTATGAATAAAAACGCGTGATGCGCCATGTCTTTTATATTCAAAATTCTTATTTTAAGGAATATGGGCTTATCAGAAATGATAATATTTTATATCCTTTACACTTTTTTCATTCGTAACTATTTGCTATAAAATATTTCGAAGTTGCAACAAAATATTCCGTTAGATGCATTAGTTTAGTATGTAAAATAAGTACGGTTCTATGTCAAGAATATATACATATCATGTAACACTTTACTTGGAATATGAATAGATTTAATATGAAAAGTAGTTTCAAATGTAATATCTCCCCTCTTCCCCTCCTCACAAATATGCTATTTACCATGCCTCTTGTATTGACAATTCCTATGGCTAAGAAGATGAGTTTATTTAAAATGGTAGAAACGTGAACTCTCTTTCCACTACCGATTTACAAAATTATTTTAAAATATATTTTGCCTTAATCTGAACTTTTACTTCTGCTACAAGTGATTTAATTGTAAATGGGTAGATAAAAAATATAGTTTCCATAACATAAAATAAGTAAAGCTTTTTAACTTTGGATTAAATTCTGTTTGAGAAACAGTCGATCTGGTGTTAACTGATGATCTAGTATATTAAGGAAAAAATCAATTGCTCTTGGCAAAAGCCGGATACTTGGCATAGTGCCTACTTTCTAGAAAGCTGAAATTTCTAGCTGCCTTCTATAAGGAGGGCACAACATATTTTATTCTGTGACTAAACAAAATATACGTTTATAATTTGTCTATAGAGAATGATATTGTTTAAAATTCACCAGTAACGCGTTTACAGTAAGAATTTAGATCAAATCAAAGTAAGTGCTTCTTAGACATGTAAATTGTGCAAAATGATTTGATTTCTTAAGTTCGATTGTGCATTTTATAAATCATGTTTAATACCAGTGAAGAAATCAGTTATTCTGGTTTAAAACAAATGAAATCGGGTATTATGAGCAAAACGCAATTGAACATTTCATCGCAGTAGCTCTTATCAAGTTTTATAATTTGAATGTCTTGGAAGCTCTTTTCATGTCTTTTTCTCATAATTATCTTGATTTGTTGAAATATCGGCAAGTCGTCAGCAATTTGACGCTAAGATAGACATGCCAAATTCTACTTCTGCTAGACAAACTTTCCATCAATATATATATATATATATATATATATATATATATATATATATATATATATATATATATATATATATATAGCGTAAGGACTCTGCCAATTAAAACAATAAAATACAGTCAAAAACGCTTATTAGAACAGCGGATAAAAGAATATCCCGATTAATATAATACATTTTCAATACAGCAAAGTTTTAATTAATTATTTTGATCCCTAATAATATAATACCTCACTTATTAGAGTATTTTTTCGTAACAAAATAGCTATTCCATTAAATGGTCTCGACTGTAAAAATAAAACTTTTATTATTTCTGACAGTTATTTAGTTGGTATCGCAGTCTGACAGTTTTTACTTTTGGAGTGTTTTTACATTTTTCTCACCCCACAATTAATACACTCTTAAAACTGTGCCTTGAAATAAGAGGCACATTTTGAATTTTTGTGCCTCTGAAAATTAAGCGGCACATTTAAAATGAAAGGCACCGTTTGTGCCTCCGAAATTACAAGGCACATACCGTGCCTTTGATTTTAGATTTCAGTGCCTTGTATTTGAGGACGCTTGTGCCTCTGATTTTAGATTTCAGTGCCTTATATTTGAAAACGTCTGTGCCTTTGATTTTTGATTTCAGTGCCTTACATTTAAAAGGATTTGTGCCTCTTATAGGTTTATAATAATAATAATAATGGTTTATTAAGGAGAATTTCAATGTTAGTTTATAGTAACTTCTTAATTTTTTACCCCAGTGCTTGCATGTTTTAAACTTTTTTTTAGGTTTTAATTCGTCATGACACATTAATTAGATATATCAAAACAAAATGTTTCCCAAAGAATATAAAAATATTGTGCATAATACTTTATTTCATTTTCTGATTTCATTGTTGTATAAGCTCTTATTTTTGCTAATATTGTCAACAGAACTGAAAATTGGACAAGATAAGAAAAAAAAATGCTATTAAGCTTCAGTTTTGCCATTGTACGACATAGCAAAAATAAGTACTTCATAAAAAATTGTCAGTTTGATCCTGAAACAAAGGTACATGATTGAATTTATTCAATTTTAATTAAAAGGTAACTTTTTGAAAGACAATATTGAGAATAGGAATAAAACAAGGTATTTAAACTATTTATAGTTTTAGTTGCTTTAGTATAACATTTATTAAATGTAATAAATGGAAATGCTATAAAATATAGAGTGATTTTAACCTTTTATGCAAAATAGTATCTTTTTAGGGAGAACAAACACTTGATGTTTTATAATGTTGTAGTTTCAAATTTAGTTATTATCGTAAAATGGGGTGAATCGGAACACTTTTCAGCTTTGACTGCAAAAAAAGCAGTTAAAAGATTTTTTTTTAATTTGATTTTCTGGGTAAAAATTTCGGTCTTGCTTTACTTTTGATATTCCAAGCAAAGACAAAACATTTTGAGCAGTTATTATTAAAATATATAGGAAATTATAGGTGTTCCGAATCACCCCGCTGATAGGGGTCAATCGGAACACATGTTAAAAATTTTATTTTTTTCCATTTAACCTGTAATAGGTCTCACAAACATAAGTAATGTTGATGGGAGAGATTAAGAACAGAAAATTACTGTCAAATAAAAGTATAATTTCAATACCAGTAAACGTTTATAATTTGTCAAAAATCAAAATAATTTTGAACTTATGAAAAATGAAAAGTAATTTTAAGAAATGCTTTTAAATTGAAATACAAAGATTTAACATGAATGAAAGTGACTCATGTCGTCCACAAATGTGTACTTGTCCTTAAAACTAGCAATTGTGACTTGGCTTAAGTTTTTTCATAGCATCTTCTGGGATGAACTCTGCCTTTTCTTTAGTTTCTTGAAATCTCTGGGTTTCGGGGATTGTCCTGAAAGATTTTAATGCCTATTCATGACTGTCTGTGTACTGGCCTTTTGCTATATGAAGTCTATATGACTTTCCCCAGCGTAGTTTAAGTAAAAAGAAGTCTCCTGGAGAAAAAATCTTTTGAAATCTGCAACTTTTTGTCATTCTAAGATCTAGTTGCTCACGAGAAGGTATAAACAGTAATAAATCCCTGTCCTTGTCTTGAATAGAAGAATTGGGGTTAGTATCTTGATTTTTCAAACAGTTTCCTTCAAATAAGTTTGAATTGGAACAACAGAACAAAGTGTTCCGATTCACCCCGCAATTTTTTTTCCTATGGCATTTTTCAGAATTCTTCATTTTTAAGACACAATTTATAAAAAATGTGAATTCTAATGTGGTATTCTGTTGTTCAGATACATGTATAATTGAAACATACCACTCTTAGGTTTAAAATATAAGAATGTTTGTTCTTGCATATGAAGTTTTGCAGTCTATGAAAATATGATGCTTTCTAGCATTCCACGTTAGGGTGGGCCGAAAAAACACTTTTTTTCATTTCGAATTTGTAATAGCACGGAAAAGTTTCGAATTATGAAGACAAAAAGAAGGAAAAAAAATTATCGAAATCCATTGATATCTTCCGATCGCCTAAAATTTGACAAAATATGAAAAAACTTCATTTTTGCGATTTTTTTTGAAAAAATTTTGAATGAAATGTTTTCATAATTTTTTCGCGCGGAAAAGTTTATAATTATGAAGACAAAAAGAGGGATAAAAAGGAGGAAAAAAAAATATCGAAATCGATTAATATCTTCCGGTCGTGCCTAGGGCCTAAACTTTGACAAAATATGAAAAAACATCATTTCTGCGATTTTTTGTTTAATTTTTTGAATTAGATGTTTTCGTAATGCAATAGTTTGTAACGTTTACTAATATAGCCTTAAAACATTGTGCTTTGATTTTGTTTTGGCCAGTTAATATCTTCCGGTTGCGCATTAAACCCAAAATTACCCAAAATATATTAAAAAAAGTACATTTTTACGCGTTTTTGGTTCTTGATGAATATTTTTTTGTGAAACAACCGTAGTATTTTTTGGGACAGACTGACAATAATGTAGAAAAATAAACTACCACAGGTTCAGTCGATGTTATCCAGTTGCGAAAAGCCGTAAAAACTCTCATACGTAGACGTCGGGCAGCAATCCAGGTAACATCGCTCGCCTGGCAACGGCTCTCTTCCACTCCATTGCCGCCTTCCTAGGATCATGTCAGCTGTCTGCCTATATTGTTTTTTCAGTTTGCGCTTCTATGTAGTAATCGCAGCGTACTATAAGTATTTAGTTCAATCTAGCTGTTTTGATTTTGAAAATCTTGTAGTCTTCTGTAATGATGTAGTTTCCTGCTGTGTGTGGACTCTGTGATTTAACAAAAAGTTATGTAATAACAAGACAAATACTCTAACAACAAGACAAATATTTGGCTGCCCCACTTTTGGCACTCCAAAGAACTGCCATCAAACTACTGCCTACTGGCGAAGACACCATTATTAATTTCTAGTGCCAAATTTAACCTTCCTTGAGTACGGCACCTAATGATGTCCTTGCCAGTGGACGGCTTGTTTGATGGCAGTTCTTTTGGAGTACCAAAAGTGGGGCAGCCAAATATTTGTCTTGTTATTAGAGTATTTGTCTTGTTATTTGGCTCGGCAATTGTATAACTTTTTCGTTAAATCACCGAGTTCACACAGAGCAGAAAACTGCATCATTACAGAAGACTGCAAGAATTTCAAAATGAAAACAGCTAGATTGAACTAAATACTAATAGTACGCTGCGATTACTACATAGAAGCGCAGACTGAAAAAACAATATAGGCAGACAACTGACGTGGTCGTAGGAAGGCGGCGATGGAGTGGAAGATAGCCGTTGCCGGGCGAGCGACGTTGCCTGGATTGCTGCCCGACGTCTACGCATGAGAGTTTCTAAGGCTTTTCGTAACTGAATAATATCGACTGAACCTGTGGTAGTTTGTTTTTCTATCTTATTGTCAGTCTGTCTCAAAAAATACTACGGTTGTTTCACAAAAAATTATTCATCAAAAACCAAAAATGCGTAAAAATGTAACTTTTTTAAAATTATTATTTTGGGTAATTTTGGGGTTAATGTGCAACCGGAAGATATTAACTGACCAAAACAAAATCAAAGCACAATGTTTTAAGGCTATATTAGTAAACGTTACAAACTATTGCATTACAAAAACATCTAATTCAAAAAATTAAATAAAAAATCGCAAAAATGATGTTTTTTCATATTTTGTCAAAGTTTAGGCTCTAGGCACGACCGGAAGATATTAATCGATTTCGATAATTTTTTTCCTCCTTTTTATCCCTCTTTTTGTCTTCATAATTATAAACTTTTTCGCGCGAAAAAATTATGAAAACATTTCATCCAAGTTTTTTTTTTAATAAAATCGCAAAAATGATTTTTTTTTTTCTTCATATTTTGTCAAATTTTAGGCCTTATGCGCGATCGGAAGATATCAATGGATTTCGATAATTTTTTTTTCTTTCTTTTTGTCTTCATAATTAGCCACTTTTCCGCACTATTACATTTCGAAAACATCCACTTTAAAAATTTAAAAAAAAAATCGCGAAAATCAAGTTTTTTCATTTTTTGTCAAACTTTAGGCCTTATGCGCGATCGGAAGATATCAACCGATTTCGATAATTTTTTTTCCTTCTTTTTGTCTTCATAATTCGCAACTTTTCCGCGCTATTACAAATACGAAATAAAAAAAAGGGTTTTTTCGGCCCACCCTATTCCACGTGCAGCCTTCCTTAGAAGCCAGTAGCGTTTCCAGATTGACAAAAGTAATTTTTTCCTACTTCCTATGATCTTGCCTTTCTAAAAAAAATAATGGCGAAAAATACTCAATAGTATATTTCTGAAGAATTTCTTTGTACGGTCGGGAAGTTTTGTTCCGATTGACCCCGCTGTTCCTATAACACCCCACTTTACGGTACGTACAGGATAATAACTGATCATTCCATGCAATCTCGATAAAAATTGCAAGATTCTCTAAATCACATCTAAACATATTTAAACTTCTGTTACAATTCAAAAACATCATAACAGATTTTTATAACTACGAACATGTCATACGGATCCAAAAAATGATTTAAATTGATCACTGAGTACTCGGCCTGCTAAAGAAAAAATGTTTGACGAAAAAATTTCACTAAAAGTTGTATTTTTGTGTAATAAAATCTCATTAAAAGATAACAAGTTCAGTAAATTTAAAGTCAACTGAATCTCGTGATAAAGTATTTTACCATAATAAAGGTCACATGAAAATTGACTAAGTTAAAATTTATTAAATTTAGTAAATAAATGCTGCGATACAGAAAATTAGTGAATTTAAACTTTAATGCACAGAGGCAAGGTTTCTTTTATAAATATTTAGTTTTGAATCTGCAATTTCTACGAGAATAGTCTTTTTTTACTTATTTTTGCCGAAAAAAATCCTATTATATTTTAACAAGTTCAACAAATTTATATTCAACTGAATCTTGTGAGAATTTATCAGATGCGTACTTGACGTGAGGCCGCCCTGGGCTTTTGAAACTGGTCGCCCCCCCCCCTTGAGGTGTTGAATTTCAAAGTTGTTAAAAAAAAAAATATTTACTTGACATAAAATGAATTTTCAAGGTAAACCGTGCAAATCCCGGCCACACAGCTAGTTAAACATGAAATTAGTTGGTTGTTAACAATCAGCCAATTGGTAAAAATTCGTCTTTTGGGAATTTCAACTTTTACTACTACAAATCTGCTCTTACATTATTATAAACTAGCGGTACCCGCACGGCTTTGCCCGTGGTGAAAAATTAAAAGTTCATTTGTAAAATAATTGATATAGCAAAAAAATGCTCTATTTTAGTTGTAATTCAACTATAATTCCTTCAAAGTATGATATAAAAATCTGGTATGGACCCCACGCTACTTAACTGTAGGTGTAAATTTCTTAGTAGATGGCTTAAGTGCTAAAATAGTGCTTGGAGTGAGCAAGATAAGAGTTCAAGCATTTATATCCCTAGTTTGCCACGAAACAATGCAAAAAAATGTTTTACAATGATTAATCTCCTAAACATCGCCAATTTTAACATCATTTAGTGAATCTTTCGCAAAATATCGCCAATAGCGCCAAATTGAGTCCAAATAAAAAAAAGAAAACAATTTTTTTCGCCAACTTTGCGATATGTCGCCAAATTGGCGGCAAATACTTGGCGACCAAAAGCTTGGCGATATATGGCCAAGTCGTCCCGCCAATTCATATCCCTTTTGTCTGCATTGAAATGAACACTAATTTACACTTTTAAAAGAACTATGCAATATCGCAATTGATACGATATTTGGTTAATCTGTGCTTTAGGTACCCTTTTCTCGCTAAATGGGAAATAGGCGCGCCAAGCGTCGTAACCCTGGCTATTTTACGTAGTTTCTCTCAAAGCTTTCACTTCCGCGAGACACGCAAAAACGCGCCAAGTAAAGTCCCAAAGCATTTTCACCGGGAAAAAGACAGGGTTGCCAGGGAATTGAAACAAAAAAATACTACGCCTCCTCTAAAAAAAATATTATAAAATACTACTGTTTCCAAACGTTGCCAAAATTTATGTTGCTGAAATGCGAAATCTATGAAAATGAAAAAAAAAAAAAAAAAAATCCGCCAAATCTTTTAATTAAGTCATTAGTTTTTTGGAAACAGGGTTGCCGGAAAAATACTACGCTCCTTATTTGGGCCGAAAAAATACTACCGTAGTATCATCAAACATACTACGCCTGGCAACGCTGGAAAAAGAACGAAACAAAAATAAGTATGAACACGTAACCATGGTAACAACATGAAAAGTTGATTTCCGTTGATAAAATAATTCATTTCATCTATCTTTTCAAACAAATTTTATTCTCGAGTTCAACCATTTTAGAATCGTTTGGCTTGCTTTACTGAAGGTAAGCCTTGAATTCCGGGATTCTAAAAACAATTGTTACAGCTCTCCTGATGACCGTAGAAACTTCGAAAAAACTTCATTTTGTGCAGAAAATTTCAAGCTTTCGAATGACATAAGACTTGAAAATGTGTATGAAATATTTCTTCCCTATTTTATCGAATTTCCGCTAAGAATTCGAATAGAAAAAGAACGAAATGGAATTTTCGAAAAATCGCTTCGAGGTGCAAAACTACATGCTACAAACTAATTTTGTGCCAAGTGGCATGAAAATCGACCGAGCGGTTTTGGCGCTACGCGCGTAACAGACAGAAGGAAGGAAGGAAGGAAAGAAGGACAGACAGATCCACCTTCAGCTTTATTATTAGTAGAGATAGTAGAGATCAACAACGAGGGAAACGAGAATATTTTGTTGGATCAATGTTAAGTCTATGGAACAGAATTCGTTTTAACGAGCAAGACCCGGTTTTAACGAACAATTTTTTTCTGTCTTGCAGTCTTTTTTTCTCATCTTTCTAGTCCTATTCCTGTCTTATCTTCTTTTCTTTTTTTTCCCCTGCGGTTCAATACTTTTGCATGAAAAATTCCACCAGCATTCCAGCGTTATTAAATAAAGAACAGTATTTAATTCAATTAACTGATGTAATTCTCGCTGCCGATCAGCCCTGCTGTCTAAAAAAAAGGGTCTTTACTTTGCATAGAAAAAGTGCCGCCCCCCCCCCCAATCGTGCCGCCCTGGGCTATAGCCCACTAAGCCTATACGTAAATACGGCACTGGAATTTATACTTTATCATGATGAAGTACTACGAAATATTATCAAACTGAGTTAAAATTTTTAACTTTAAAAAAAATGCTAAATCATAACTTATTATTTTTTAAAAAATCCTACTATATTTTAAAAAGTAGTACAATAAATTTAAAGTCAACCGAATCTTGTGAGACAATATTTATCATAATAAAGCCCATGCAACTAAAAAATAATTACTTCTTTTGTCAATGGAGCTTTTTGCTGGAACAACAAACAGTATCAAATATCTAACATATTAAACCATTATGGCAAATGAGACTAAGATTTTAATTAAAATAACGCTGATAAATCATAATAGAAATAAATTGGACGAGCTATTTTACATACCTGTCGTAGCACAAAATGTCAACATACAGCACAAAAAAGATCAGCAAAGGAGTATGTAGATTTTAAAAATACACTAACACACTCTTTTGATGCCCATTTTGTTATCGATGTTTCCATAGGAAGACGTTTGAAACAGCAGTTTATGCCTCGGCAATCAATAATACATAATGGATGGACAGATAAATAAAATCTTCTTCTGATAGTAAGTGTTCAGAGCAAACCATAATATGCTTATTCTGCACAAAATGCACCCGACTGACTTTTCATTTGCCGTTGCTTCAAACGATGAATCTTGCAAAGGAAAGGCATGGAACGATCAAATTTCTACACTACAACTTGATTTTCGTTCCCTATTCTTACATCCGCATCAAACAACAATGCAATACATAAAATTATTTCTCTCAAACTAACAATATTGCTTGAAAACGACGAAAGAATACATTTAATCCTGAATTTTTGCGATAACGAACTTTCCGCCATCTCCAGCAATGAAAATAAACATACGGGCCACGTGATCAGCTATAACCTCAAACCCAAAGCGTGAATAGACGATGTGCCGCTTAAAACTTGCGAAGTGGGAATTTAAAAGGCACGGCCGATTCAGTGTGCCTTTAAAAAGTTTTGCTTCCTGTCCGTGCCGTTCATCTCGTTGTGCTTTGTATGTATCAACGGCACCTAACGCTTTGTGCCTCTGATATGTAAGTAATATAAGGCACAATTCTCTTGTGCCTTACATATAAGCGGCACACTTTTAAGAGTGTAGGAAGGCATTTTCGTTTATTAAAATACTTTAATTACGGAATAAATTCGTTTTTATAACCACATACTTAAAAGAAAAAAATATCCTTCATCTTAATTTTTCTCATAACGTTGATGACGTAAAATTAACCTTTCTCACATTCACTGAATAACGTTGCATCATTATTGACGAGTTTCATTCATCAAATGGGGAATAAAAATTACCTTAGGAGAAGCAAACGTAGCAGTAACGCTATAGAATGCTCTTATCAGCAGAATGATACCGTTACGGAAGATTTACGATCCATGATGTCTGATAACTACTCCCAGTTAGCAACTGATGGGATGTTAAACCGATAACAGCTCCTGTCATGGTAACCCCTTTAATTGAAACACTTAATGTTTTCCTCCTAAGAGCTTTTAAAGGGGGTCATTTGCTTAGCGCCCGCATGTGCTTAAAACTTCTGTATTACCAGTTTCTTAGGGTTTTTCTGCTGTCGAGAAAATGTAACAACAAGGAGTATCTGTATCTCGGGAATACCTTAATGTTGACTACTTGGAAAATGCTTTAGTTTTCTGCTTCAACCTCCTCATTATGGAAGAATAAATTTTCACATATGAAATGCAGGCTCTTTTTATGAAATATCGTTTTAATTTTGCATCATTAGGTCTTAAAAGCAACATTTTTTTTCCTTTTCAGGATTTTTTGAATTCACTATGCTATTTTCTTTCTTAACTTTTCGTACCATGAAATATAATGTACCTTATCAATTTTTTTACATACCAATAGCTCATCTTGCGTAATTTAAGGTCATACCAGTATTTATATTTTTAAATAAAAATAATCAATACCAGCAATGTTAGATGATTTTATTTTGCTATTTTTATTCATATCCTTCCCCTTACTAAAATTGACATAAAAACTCGATATTCTAAAAAATATATTTGACTCTGATTGCATGTATTAAAAAATGCTCGTTTTGAAATAAGTACACTACATTTACCTTTTTAATGTGTTTATTTATTTTGATAAATGACATATTTTAATTTAAAAACGACATTTAAAACCTTGTGTCCTGTACAAACTTTTTGAAATGTTTTCGGTAATTTAAAACGTAACGTGCTGCATTTTTTTTCAACTAAAAGCCTAATAGTTTTAACATTTTCCCAATTAACTTTTCCTAATTAATATTTTAAAAGAAAGCATACTGGTAATAAAATAAAATATTCCTTCTCTGAATGCCTTTAATCTAAATTATAACACTATGTCGGACTGAAGAAGATTCCGTGTAATTAAGTGTAAGTAGCTTATTTATTTCGTTTTAAATTATACATTATTTATTTTTATAATTAATGTTTCAGCAAGAATATAAGCATTTTACTTCTTAGGTATGTCATTAATCCTCTTTCTTATGACGACTTTAATTACTGCCATCGAAATAAAGTTAGTTCTTAGTGTCAAAAGCGTTACATGCATAAGAGTAAAACTTTTAACGACCGATAGCGATAACAATGAATTTGCTATACTACATTGCAACCTTTCTTGACAACAGCATCGTGACGTCAACATGACGTTTGCGTGACGTTAACATATGCAAAACGAGCTAGATAAAACGTCACACCCTACTTAGTAAATTAGAGGAGATCGCTGACTGCTTGTGAGCTATTATTGGCTCCGCCCGTAGTGACGTTCAGTGTCAAGTTAAGTTGCATTCTAGTATAACTAACGTTCTGTATTACATTACGAAAAACGTCTTTTACTAAAGGAAATTGTAACAATACATCCTAGCTAGCATTGTATTTATATCTCCAGCAAAATTTCCCAGCAGATGAAATGAACTTTACTTAATTCAATGCTTAAAAGCCTTGCTCAAAATTGGCAAATTATGTATATTATACTTCGTTCATAAGATGCAATAATATTATTTAGTATCGGGGCTTTGTTTATAACTTAAAAAATCCCTTTGCAAGCAACTTTTAAAACTGTAAAGACATAATGGAGGTTTTGAAACATTTATGCATTTTTTCTGCATAAAGTATGCAGTTTATTCTTAAGAGTTAGTTTTAACAACTCACATAATGCGTTAAGTTGTATGATTTCAGTAATAATAATATTTGAGTTTCCTTTTACAATCATAACAATAATTAAATTATTAATAATAAAACAATAGTGCGAAGTGTTCATACTTATATCAATTTACCGTATTATTTATCATTTGTGTATTTTCTTAATACACTATTCCTTCAGAATAATTTTAACCATTATGAAAAACAATAATAAATTACATTAATTATAAACGTAAAAATGAAAATCTAAAGATAATTAAATTTTTCATTTTTTTACTGGTATGTTTAGCGAGTTAAATCGTATACATTCTTGCATTTATAGTTAAATTTTTAGAATTATTTGTTCTTAAATTCTTCGTTGTTTGGTAAATTTTTGTAAAACATAAAAAACCTCTTAAAACCATTTTCCTTGTTTTAAGATCAAAAATCATGAACAGCTTTTTTATTGCGTACCAAAGAAAACTTTTCTCGATATTTATTTAGCATTAATTATAACGTAAATGACATATACAATAAGTGGAGATGCCTTTTTCGTGTTATTGTCAAACAAGAATGCGATAAAAGTATTGATTTTTAGGAGAAGAATTTTCCGAGTTTTTTTTCTATTTGATATGTTTACGGTACCTTTTAAAAATATATCTAATTAACGAAGGGACAATATTTTATTATTCTCCTGTTATTCATAAAACGCAATGTTTTTAAATTATCAATCAATAGCGAAGCTCACGATAGTGATACTTCAACTGGGAGAAACTTAGCGAGCTACTTTCATGGGTACTAGTAATACAACATACGCATTCAATTCCCCTAGTGAAAGTAAAGATTTTTGTTACTAAAATATAGAGTAATTTCAGCATCACCTAATTATACCTCTCGGGGGAAAAATCCTGTTTAATAATTTAGTATGAGGTAGCTTTAACAAGAAGCATCCTGAGAGAGATTAAGCCATTAAATGCTCTCTCTTTGGAAACATTTTTTATCACTTACTGTTTTCATCTCATGATCGTAAAATATTGTCTTTGAGCTTGTGTAGATACTTTTCTCCTCCTTGCCCCCACGCTAACAGGTGGGGCATGGAAAAGAAAAGTATCTACTGAAGCTTAGAACTTCTATATCTACATTCTACGATTAAATAATACGTAAAAAAAATAACGGAAAAAACCACCTACTGTCTGTTTGCGTATTGTGCGCCTGGGAGCCACGGAGGCTTCCACCTGAAAAAGGGGAGATAGGTTTAGGATGCGCACTACCCGATGCCTTCAGCTTTTGTTCGCTTACTACTTCCTCGTTACTTTTCCCCCCTATTTCGAGAAAGTCCGAAGAGACTTGGCGCGTGCGCAGATGTCTCGGAGGTCGCACGAAAAAATTTTAGACAGTATATTAATATTGATGTTCAAAGCTAATAGTAAAAGCTTAACCATATAAATAATTCTATTTACAGGGATATATTACTTATGCTTTGCATTTATATTATTAGTTGAGTAGATTATTGTTTACTTTTTTCTTCCTAATGACACTTTTCCAGTGCAAGGCTAAATTTATGGCAGAATTAAAGGTTTTGCGAATCAATGTTGCCACAAAAAGAGTTTATATACGAAATAATCAATTGCACGTTGATGAGTAGCTTAATCTAATACTTATTTAAATAGAATATCATCGGGTTTTTTAAAAAAAAAATCCGCAAAAACCTATTTTTTAAATAATTATATAACAGGCACGTGCCGTGAACGAACGCCCAGGGTAGGCAGCCATGAGATAATTTGTAGAATAATAATATATATGTTAAAAAAAAGCATATGCTGCTAACTGTAATAAAACAGTACGAATGTGAATGATATTTACGTAGTCCCTAGTATAAACATATATAAAAATATTTTCATCTGATTCTATATAAAATCCATTCTTCTTTCTTTCATTGTGGTGAAATATCTGTGACTTTCATAAAAATTGAAAGTGGGGTCTTGTTTCATTTTGTTCACTTTCTTTTTCCATGGATATCAAAACAAGAAAGCAAGGTTGTTAATTTGTCATTCTGTTCCTTTTGTTGCTCTTAGTTATTTTTATGGCCGAAATTAATTCACTCTAAAAAAATTGTGGCTGGTCTCAAAATTAACTGCAACAACATCAGTTTCTGAAAATATTTGGCTCAGTTCACTTTTCAAAAATAAAATCAAGTACATTTTTTATACATTTGTCAAAAAAAACTTGTTCCCATAAACATCTACAAGTCTGCAATCCGTCTTATATTGTCAAAAAGTTTCGGTACTTTTTTTTAGACTGCTGAATGCATCCTTATCAACTCTAAAAGCTAATTTTTAAAATTGACTTCCATATAATGATGATATGAATTTTATAATATTTTGTCGCCTTACTTCGTAAGTCTTTTTATTTTCAAAAAGTTTAAATAGAACAACTATCCTGAGGTTTCAACTTAAACATGGGAAACAATATGACAAATAAAAAAACGAAACATTTGAAACAAACAACCATATAAAAACGAATCAAGATGCCAAAACCATTGAGAATTTTGCTAACGCTCACCGCCCTGCACATAACGTCCAAATTGCAGCGGAGAATCGAAGAGATCGACAGAGAAAGAGTGTAGCTTTCGACCTGATCTTCGTCAGCTACGCCAGAGGCTGATTTTATTCTGCCTTCAAGGTCGCTTTGGCTAACGCGAAGCGGGGGAAAAGTGCGGTACGGGGGAGTTTTGCATGCTAAGCATTACATAGATACGGAAGTCGAAAAGCAGCTTCGGTCGCTGCTTTTCAAGCGGACCAAAATGGAAAAATTCTATTTTTTTCTTTTTCTCTATTATTGCTGTGTAAAACCGAAATATTTTTTTCTAATCAATGCATTAAATGTCATTGAATGAAGTGGTGAGGTTGGTCTATTTTCTTCGTGGGTAGGCACTGCCTACCTTGCCTACCCAGACGGCACGTCCCTGTTATATAATTATATAATATGCAGTTATTATACATTTATTTAAAATGTACAGTTAAAACTTTGTACAAGGCAAGTATTTTGTGGTTTTGGTACTTTTTTAAAACAATCCCCTAGCAGCACAATCTCATCGGCTGATGATCGGCCATTCATCGAAACCCGATGAAATTCTCATCGGCCGATGATCGGGTTTCGATGAGTTCTAATCGGGAATTGCTCCAATATGTCTCATCGGCCAAACAGAATCCGAGCAGCAAAATCCGACGAGTTTACGATAAGATTTGGATCAATTTACGAGCAGTGCAGTCCCGTGCCAATGAATTTAGGATCAATTTTGGATGAAAATACAATGTGATTTAGATCAATATACGAGCAGTGTAGTTCCGTGGCAATAAATTTTGGATCAAAATACGATGAAAATTGGATCAATGTACGCGCAGTTTAGTTCCATGGCGATGAATTTTGGAACCTCTGTTTTATTTCCCCCAAACAGGTGCGACTGGCCGACTCCAGCATCGAACCCGGGTTGTCGGCGCGGAAAGCCAACGCTCTACCACTACGCCACCAAGTCTACGAATAATGAGACCAACACTGCATATTTAACAAAAATTTGAGATTGGGAAAATTTTCATCAGAAAATTTGATCTTTACTACCTCTTTCCGATGAAATCTGTAGCTTAGCATATTTTCATCGGGAAATTTGATTGGAAGTATATAGTTTTCCGATAAAACATAGCTCGGTTAATTTTCATCGGGAAACTTGATCGGAAGGACATCATTTTCCGATGGAATTTTACTCATCTTATTTTCATCGGGAAACTTGATCGGAAGGATATCATTTTCCGATGGAATTTTGCTCATCTTATTTTCATCGGGAAAGTTGATCGGAAGGATATCGCTTTCCGATGAAAAGTAGCTCATCGAAAACCGTGCTCGGATACTGATCGGAACGATGTCATCGTGCGTTACGGGATCAGTTTACGAGGAGTTAGTTGATTGGTCGAGCAAAATCCGATGAGTTGATGCTACCTGTGTCTTTTATAATGATAATGAAATATTAGATATGAGATTAAAATTTTTAAGCATTATTTACAGAAAAAAATGTACTATTTTTAATGAAAGCCAGATATAAATTCGTTAAATATTATCATGATGTTTCCATTTTTAATTGCTCTGAGAGCGAAAAAAAAAATTAAATTGTACATTAATATTTTGTACGTATCCAGTACTTTAGGTTGTGTTTCTATTATGTCTTGATTCTCACGACATAGTTTAGCAAAATAAAAGTGATTGTGATTGAAAAACGATAAGCAAGAAACTACTTACCATCTGTTTAAAAATAAATCGTTTTTTCATTGATTCCTTTTCTCTGCGTTCACATTATGTTTTTGACGTTATAAATACTTAAAAAGACGACCTAGATAGGTTGTTTTAACGAAATTTTAGAAATGTTTCGATAAATTATTTTATAGAAACTATTTTTAATAGTTTAATAATAAATTATTTCACAAAAACTGCATTCACTTTCTAAAGTAACTGGTTTTATTTTTTCATGTAACAGTGTTTACTTTTACAGAAAGCGTCAACTTGTAAAAGCACTATGTGAGAAACATTATAAATTTTTTTAAAAAGTTTCATTTACATGAATTTCACACATGTATATGTCGCTGTGTGTTCTGAAATTACAACTTTATTACTTATTGTTATGCTTCGATTTACTTAATTTTCAAGATTCTAAAATTGTTTAACTGTGTTCAGAAAATAAGTTAATTAAAAACGTCTTTTGATTTCTTTTGCATAATAAATTGAGCTAGAGGATGAGTAAGTTTCAAGATAATATCCTTTTGGAAATTTGTTGCTCATTTTTGCGTCTTCTCAGAGGTTTTATGTTTAAAAAACACCAACTGAATGTATGTTTTTAGTTAAAACAGCAACTTAATTTAAAATATATGAATACAGTAAGCTTAAATCTTGCACATGAATTGTTACAAAAGTCGTAAGAGAAACTTTTCAGCTTATTTGAAGTAATACTAAAAACTGTAGGCATTTTTTTTTTCAAAAGTTACCGATTTTTTTTTTTAATGATTGCCCAATGATTTTCCAAAACAAGAACCAGACACAACAAATGTTTAAAATAAAATGCGTGCATTAGTAAAACATAATATTTTTTCGATAGAACTTATAAACGTGAACCCAAAGAAGTCAATTTGGTGGGAATCCCACAGTATACATTTTGGAAAGGTTTTTAAAACGTTTTAACGCCTTTGTTCTCAGGAGAGAGTAATACCGAAACTAAACGCAATCCTTGTTTATAGCGTAATATTTTTAGTTCAGCATCGTAAAGTATTTCATTAATTTTTAAAGAGTGAAATTTCATGTTGTGTCCTCACACACAGAAATTCCCTGTAAAAGTAAAGCATTTAATTGCACCGTTAAAATGGGTTACAAGTAATACGCTATGAAACATCGTTACAAGAACATTCGTTGAAAATCATTATCGTTACAGCTTATCTCCATGTAGTATAAAGATCTTCCTTAACAGTGTGGTGTTTGGCAAAAATCCAGGTTTTTAACATGCAATTACAATTTCCTTAGTAGTGAGCATGATAAGAGCACTCACGCAACCTTATGTGGAAATTACTTTTTTATGTCTTCATTTTACAAGCTGCTTTGTTCCCGCGTAAAATTTATGCCCGTAAGCGAGGCCCTTCTTCTTTCAGCGCTTCTTTTCAGCTTGATAACTGAATTTTCAATTAAATATTTTGAAGAAAAGTCTTATTAAGCAATATCGAGAATTCAGAAGAAAAAGTAGAGAAAAGGTGGAGAATGGTATGACCTGAGGGGCTTAAGTGAAATAAAGAAATAAAATGGTTATTTGCTGAAAGAAAAGCCTTTCTAGATTTTTGATGAATGCAAGATGACAGCTAATCCTCTGCAGTTCTAAAAAGTAATTTTCAAACATGGATAATAAAAAAAAAGAGAATTGATTGGGGTGTTAATGTATCTAAAAATATATTTTACATTCATCAAAGAAATAGTTATTTTGTCAAATGACTACTATTACCTCATTTCTGTTAAATGCTACAAATTACTGAAATGATTAACTTTTGTTTGCTTTTATTGCTCTTAATATTATTGAAAACTTTCTTTTCATTGTATTTATTTATGAAAATTCATATTAATAGTTGTGGTCATGACACAAAACTTGCGATTTACTTTTATCGTGTTAACTAATTAATAAACATATTTTTGTTTTACTAATGAATAATATTAAGACCTTATTTTAAACGTATTAAATATGCATATTAAGCTTCTTTAGAAATAAATATACATCTCTGAGCTAAATTTTTTAATAGTTATTTTTAGTTTAGATTTTTGTGTAGAAAAAATTATTTTGCTGCCATAAGTCAACTTTTTTTTGTTCTGCAATGCCTAATTTATTATTATTATAGTGATGTTACTATCAAAACTTCTGTTTCTGAAATTTATATTACTTATTACATTTACGTCATTACTGGGCAATCATAACATAAATGTAATAAAATGTGTTTATTTATTTCATTTCGGCTCTGAGCTTTTGTTCATTAACATTTGCTAGTAGCAAACACTGATATCTTTCGTGTGAGAAAGGCACGTTATGTTAAAAAAAAAAAAAGAAAAAGAAAATGTACTCAAAAAAGGCCTTTGCTTTTTACATATTTTACATAATTCATAGTTCTGAGAAAAACAAGTCGAAAGTTGTCAGGTGTAATTTACTATATATATATACACAGAGAGGGGGACCTTATATAAATTTTGCTTTTAATTTACTTCAAATATACAATCCTGATAGCTACTATTAGTCTCACATTAAACTGCAATAATATGCATATGAAATTTACGCACAGCACAATTGTTTTTAATAGCAAAATATAATGCTAAAATACATTGTTTTGCAGATTCAAGAAAGTTATTTTTCCTGTTATTTTATAATGGCTATACTTGAGAATATCCTATATTAATCAATCGCTTGAAATATCGAGTTTATTCTCTTTGTTTTAAATGGTATAAATAAATTATTATTTAGGATTTATATTAAAGCTTAATTCATGTCTCTAAATAACTTTTTTTAAAAATTAATGTTGACTCAGGAAGAATATTTAATTAATTTCTTTGTACCTATGGTTTTCATACCATTTTTAATATGCTTTTCAGAAAGTATAAAACGTTTACTAAAGCAGTATTAATGCAATAGATTGGAAATAAGCCTTAATAACCTTTTCGATTTTTTCCTTTAATCCATTTATTCCCTCAATTGCCAAAAGTGTGCTTAACAACTTCACTTCATGAATACTTTACACTACTCATTCATTACACAAAAAGGTGCCTGTCTTTTGGAAATAAAATTGTAAAAATAATTCATACCCGAAAAAAATTGTTTCATGAACATTTAAGATGAGTAGCAGCGAAAAATCACGTTAAGCAGGGTACCAAAATTATTCAATTCATTCGTTTCGTCTGGATACTTGGCAGAATTCCATTTTTTGTAGGGAGTGTCCATGTCACGATGTGGAAAATGTGGTACCACCATGAATGGGATCTAATTTTAGAAAATGACACTTCGATATGTAGTAAAGTTTCCTTAAATTACATTTTGGTGTTTTAGTGAAATTAATGGCTCGAGTTTGATGTTTAAAAAAATGCAAGAGCCAATTTTCATAATGAGTTTAAAGTTAACGAACAGTTTTTGTAATATCAGAAACACTTGATGGCATAACAATGCATTGGAAAAATGTACTATTGCCATCCCTTATTAAGGTGAAGTTAAGTTTTTGAATAATATTGTATTTTTGTAAAACTAGGAAGTTAATGAAATAGGGAACATTTACTGTAGATTAAAATATTTTTTAATTGTAAATAGATTTATTATATATATAAATTGGTGAAAAGGGCTTTAAATTGAATCTGATAACACTGAAAAACAGTATTTTAGTATTTTTATTATGAAAATACTGAAGCTTGAGACTAAAAAAACTTGATAGTGGACGGTAGATCCAAAAAAGTTAGCGGCGATTTTGAACCAAGTTTGACCTTAGGTACTTGCATATGTCTAAATTAAATTACTATATATAAAAAAAAATAATTGGAAAAAAAAACTACCGCACTTCATTACATTTTTTAGATTAAAATTATGTATTTAGATTCTTTGTAAAGCAGATGAGACGATTTTCGCTCTGCGTTAACGTGGCTATACTGATGGCTATTTTCTTTTGATAATCAGCACGATGAATCGGCATTTGTAATTTTCGCTCAGAAAAAAAAAGTCTCCAGTTTGGCGATCAACATTTCGTTTTGTAGAGGCCAGAAACATTTATTTATCGCTAGTGTCGACCTTTAGAAATAACTAATGAGTTGTTCATTGTTTTATGCATTTTTGTTCATTTTTTATGAGGTTTCAAAACTCAGTAAGTGCTTACGTAGTTTACCAAATTTAAATGTAATGCAGTAAAAATGATTTTAGTGTCCAAGAAAAGACTAACAACTTAATTGTTTAGTGTACACTATGTTTAAAACAAGTATTTTAAACTGAAGAAAACTATTCTGTTCTGGACATTATTTCTTAATTCGTGCGGCAGCATTAACTGTTGCTGTTCATTTCCTGAAGTCTTTGCGTTACCAATTTTTAAAAAAATATGCCCCAATAATGTTTCAAATATTTGTCTAAATTTAATTCCCATGTTCATTTCCTGGATTTTAGAAGCGTTCAAAAGGTTGAGTTAATTGCTGTTTCTAGCTAAAATCTACACATCTCCTCTCAACTATAATAATTACTTTCAAATAATTCCAATTTTCTACAATCAGACGCAAAGTGCTGTTGAACTAAATAAGGCTGAATGTCAGGAAATATGTAAATTGAAACACTAAAAATTACTCTTCCTGTCAATTTCGAAAATAAAACGGAAGTTATTCCAATGTCATTGAAATTATTAAGAAGTCGGCAAATAAAATAAGTGAGTGAATGCCTTCCACATTAGTATTTGAAAAGTAATGCGTGTAATTCTACCCAAATTGATTGTTCCTCAAGTCTTTTAGAAGACGTGACAATAACGATGCAACGTTGAAATTGCTTCCTAAAGTTTCGATTACATTATTATCGGTCACATTAAAGTTAAAAGCTATCTTCTAAAATTATGTGTCTTATTAATAGTGCCCCATAGCTGAAATCATAAAATATTTATATTAACAAACGCAGCACCTTTAGACCCATACTTGCAATGCCCAATACATTTGTAACTGTGCAGTGCAGTCAACATAAATTTATTTTTCTGTACGTGTGGAGGAGGGGCTTGTAGGGTATTTAATGGGTATGAAGTTTAAATTTTCTTGTAGCCGCATGATATATTCTAGAAACGATGTTCATTCGAAATAAAATGCAAAATATCATCCATTTCGGTTTTTGCCATCATGAAAAACAAAATTAATTTGAAAATCATACTTAGACAAAATGTAAATATATAAATAAAAAGAAAACTATTCAACGAATTGCTTAAATATTTCTACTGCAGGTAAACAATATGGTCCCAAATACGTGTTGTGAGTTTTTAAACGTATAAACGAAACAAAAATCAGAAATTACCTTTTTTTTTTTTGCTTATTTCGCTGTTGCAAAAGTAAAGACAAATATGCAATGAGTTGCTATGATCGAGCTGTGGGTGCATTTGCTTCAGTAAAGACAAACGTCAGATTTTAGGCAAATATCTCTTGAAATGTAATTGGTGGAGGTAAGGTGGGACTTTTTGTTTCGAATATAAGGTGCAGGGATTATTGAATGAATAATCAAACTCCCAAACTCTCTGTAGTTCTCGTGTAAAGAAGAAGAGACAGTTTGGAAGCCGAAATTTGAAAATGAAACCATTTTGCTAAGTTTTTGTCTTTTAAATTGGCTCTAGTATGGTAGTACATTCTTATTTACTTCGTGGAGAGCAAATTCAGACATACGAATTGATAAAAAAGGGCCAGAAAAATTATATTTCTTAAGAAGGAATTGAAAAAATGGCTCGAACTGACGATTCGCCCCTTTCCTCCTACAAAACTTCTATTTTAGTCAAAACATCATGTGACAGCTAAGTAGATGAACAACGGAATCCAAAAACCAAGAATCGTGCTTGAGCTTTTTCGGAAATAGTTTCCCAAATAAGTCAGATTTTAATAGGAAAAGCCGCACATTAATCATCGTGACTAAAAATGAATGTTACTTTCTCTGATTAAAACAATTAAAATTTGGATGACCTAGATGGATTTAGTGTGACTTGATAAAAGATCCGACGAGCATATGCTATGCTGCTTTTGCCATTAAAATCTGACTTATTTGGGAAACTATTTCCGAAAAAGCTCAAGCACAAATCTTGTTGTTTTTGATGCACCTCGATTCCGTTGTTCATCTACTTAGCTGTCACATGATGTTTTTGACTAAAATAGAAGTTTTGTAGGAGGAAAGGGGCGAATCGTCAGTTCGAGCCTTTTTTTCAATTCCTTCTTAAGAAATATAATTTTTCTGGCCCTTTTTGATCAATTCGTATGTCTGAATTTGCTCTCCACGAAGTAAATAAGAATAAACTACCATACTAGAGCCGATTTAAAAGACAAACAATTAGCAAAATGGTTTCATTTTCAAATTTCGGCTTACAAACTGTCTCTTCTTCTTTACATGAAAATCAGTGAGTTTGGGAGTTTGATCATTCATTCAGAAATCCCTGCACCTTATATTCGAAGCAAAAAGTCCCACATGTCCTCTACCAAGTACATTTCATGAGATATATGTATAAAATCTGACATTTGTCTAAACTTTTGCAACAGCGAAAAAACAATATATTTTATAATTTCGATTTTCGTTTCGGTTATATTTTTAAAAACACTAGACACGTATTTGAATCCATATTGTCTACATGCAGTATAAATTTGAAAGCATTGCGCTGAATTGTTTTCTTTTTATTCATATATTTGCATGTTGTCTAAACTTTTGCATCGCAGTGTATTTCTATTTTGATGATTTTTTTTTTTTTTTTCAATTTATTTCAAAAGCTATTCGTGCAGTTCTTGATTGCAGCTTACTTAAGAATAGATAGAACTATGTAGAAAAGAAATGATTAATCATAACACTCTCCGCTCATATGAGGGAATGATTATCCACTATCTCAGGAATATTTTTTTATGAACTCTCTTGAACTTGAAACGCTTACTTTAATGAACATTTATCACGCAATCGATCAGGAAATACTTAATTCTATATACGTATTACAGCTTAAAATTTGACTTAAAAACCGCGATGCAGTTTCTCAATCATTTGCGGCTAGTTATTAAGTTATTTTATTGCGTGTGTTTCTCTGAATGTTTAAATATATTTCATACTGTTCATTGAAATTTTTAGCTTCAAAATTGCTTGGATTTTTACATTGATTTCAATGGCGTTCAAGTACATGAAAACTCATTGGTTCGATTCCCACTTAGCCAAAGCATTGTCAATTTTGATCGATGTATATTCCATCAGCTGAGTTATGATTCGAATTTCCACAAACATAAAAAATATAAGTTCCTTACAGGATTCTAAACGACAATTGTTGAATAAAAATCGGTAAAGAAAACTTCATTTTTGCAGGATAAATCTCACTATCATCTATTATACTTCAAGGATTTCTTTTTTTGTTTTTTTGAGTAGAAGGTATTTCTGGCCATTTTAACTTACTTAATACTCTACATAACTTCAAGAGTAAGGCATATTGTTAAATTATTTACCTCCCCTTATGGCAAGATATATAGAAAAATTCATATTTCGATTTTTTTTTTAAAGTTTTTTTAGAAACATATTTTTTACATTCCCAATGTCGAAAGCGAATGCTTCACACGGATCAGCTAGTCATCATAAGTCCATTTTTTGTATAAAGAGAAAGAGATATAGAAAAAAAAAACTAAAACTTTTCGGAAATAAATCCACGGATTTGACATCGATTTCTACTTTCCTCTCCAAATCTTGCAAAGAACACTGCCAGTCCAATGCACTTTTACTGTAAAAGCTAAATGCACCCATCGAGAAGTTTGTGCTAGATATTTGAGAGTAAAACGTATTTTTAGATTTGTAGCAGGTGGAGTATTTGATACACTGACTCGAAATGCTCAAATTTGTTTATTTTTCCAAATCTAAAGGTATATTGAGTTCACAATGTTTCCCCATGTTTTTCTCATTTGCAGACCACCTAAGGTAAATCAAAATTTTTGGGTAATAGTTTAGATACTGCTGAAGTTTTAACTCTGCATTTAAACGCATACATGTTTGATAAATGACTACTGATTGTGATGTGATTCATTAAAGTATCATAATCATTAACGATACATTTAAAATATCACACAAGCCAAAAATTTAAATGTAAATATAGTAATATTTACCCTACTGAACGTTTATAGTTATCGCGCTGACAATAACAATTCATTTTAATTTCTCTTCTTTGATTCACAACCATACGTAAAGAAGAAATGAGCATTTAGTACAGGCAAATGTAAATTTCATATTTGATAGCGTTAAAATTTTAAAAACTAGAATTATTTCTAGTGATCAAAAAGTTTACCCGTGGACTTTTAACCCTACACTGCATGATTTTTTGTTGTTTGAAAGACATATATATGTTTTTTAGTGTAATAAGAAAACATTGGAACACATTTTCAAAAAATTAATTTTGAGGATCGATGGTTATATCAGGTGTGTAAGTATGAAACCGGGATTTTTCTACAGGAAAAACACGTTTATTGTAATGATATGATACAAATTACCTTATTCAAAGTATTGTCCGTCGCTATCTATACATTTTTGCCATCGTTCTGGCAATTTGTGGATTCCGTGCCATAAGAACTGTTGATCTTTTGAGGCAAACCAGTCATCGAGCCATTTTCGTACACCTTCGTAAGAAGTCAAACGCTGCTCAGTAAGTGCGTATCCCATCGATGCAAACAAGTAATAATCGGATGGGGCAAGGTCCGGTGAGTAAGCCGCATGCAAAAGAATCTCCCAACGGAACGACTCTATCGTTTCC
>JAXGGA010014059.1:0-33226 GCA_038373865.1 Uloborus plumipes
TATTAAATTGTTTTATAAAAGTGAGGTAAATATTAAATTTTAAAAATGAATTAAAAATAATGCGTACTGTTAATACTAGAGACGTTGAAAAGAAAAATAACAAAATGAAATAAAGCAAATATGCTACATGACCATATGACCAGAATGCAGTAAAACAAAATTGTCGTTAAAGTATGCCTTGAAATCAAAAACTGCATAAAAATGGCTACTGCAGTTTGTAACCATTCATTCAGAAAAAGGTGATAGCGTCATACCTTAAGTATTCACGGAAAAATATATTGCAAAAAGTCGTTTGCATTACAAAGTGAAATTTTTCTTTTTGATTGACTGATTTGACAGCTTGAGATTGACATTGCTCATTTTATTTCTTCTGGAATATACGGACTTTCCTGATGAGACGATAGTATTTAGGGCTTTCTGCAATTAAAAATTTACAGTTACTAGCTTAATCAAAGGTGTATATGGGCTTCACTCTGCACTTAATCGTATTCCTACAATTTTTAATTTAATCAAAAGAATGAGTCGGCGGCTGAAGAAACTGCGAATTTGGGGAAAACAGAATGCTTCATCTTTGTTGAAATTTTTTGTTCGGAAGAAGATATAAGGGCGATTCTCTGTAAACTGGTAATTCGCTGTCGAGAACCGAATATTTTAAAAATAATAAAGTGTAATAAAGTAATTATTGCTCTTAATACAAGCAAAGCATTAATACTTTGTGGCCCAACTGCATTTAGAGCGGTAATTGTTTAATTTTTTTTCTATAAAGTATCTAAGCCCCAAAAACACTGTCCCCTGGCCGTCCCAATCCATTAGTTTAACACTTCAAGGCAATATTTGAAAAAACCTATTAACACTACATAAATTTGGCAATTACTATCTAAAAATAGAATAATGCAACTTTATTGTTTTATGAAATACTAGCGGTACTCGCACGGCTTTGCCCGTGGAATAAAATTAAAAGTGCATTTGTAAAATAATTGATATAGCAGAAAAAATGTTCTATTTTAGTTTTATTCAACTATAATTCCTTTAAAGTGATATAAAGATCTGATATGGACCCCACACTACTTAATTTTACGTGTAAATTTCTTAGTAGATGCCTTAAGTGCTAAAATAGTGCTTGGAGTGAGCAAGATAACAATTCAAACATTTGTATCCCTAGTTTGCTACGAAACAATGCAAAAAAATGTTTTACAATGATTAATCTCCTAAATATCGTCGATTTTAACATCATTCAGTGGATTTTTCGCAAAATATCGCCAACAGCGCCAAATTGAACCCAAATCAAAAAAAAATTCGCCAATTTGGCGTCAAATACTTAGCGATCAAAAGCTTGGCGATATATCGCCAAGTGGTCGCGCCAATTCATATCACTTTTGTTAACCAATTCATATCACCTTGCATTGAAAACACTGATTTACCCGATAAATGGGGTAAAACACCCTCTTGGAACATTCGAATGCAACCCCAAGGGAGATGGAGAAAAATAAGCCAAAAGAGAAAATAAGAACAATTTTGTTGATAACAGAAACCAACAGAAATCTTACCAAAGTTTAAAAGAAGAAGAAAGTTTTCTTTCCTAGCTTAAAAAACAAAACAATACATTTTCCGAAATGAAACACTTAAAAAAACGATGCAATATGGCAATTGATACGATATTTCGTTAATCTGTGCTTTAGGTACCCTTTTCTCGCTAAATGAACGATAGGCGCGCCAAGCGTGGTAACCCTAGCTATTTTGCGTAGTTGACTTTTTGAAAACGCGCCAAGCAGGGTCCCAAAGCATCTTCACCGGAAAAAAGACAGGGTTGCCAGAGAATTGGAACAAAAAAATACTGCGCCTCCTCTAAAAAAAATATTACAAAATACTACTGTTTCCAAACGTTGCCAAAATCAATGTTGCTGAAATGCGAAATCTATGAAAATGAAAAAAAAAAAAAAATCCGCCAAGTCTTTTAATTAAGTCATTAGTATATTGGAAACAGGGTTGCCAGAAAAATACTATGCTCCTTATTTGGGCCGAAAAAATACTACCGTAGAATCAAAAATACTACGTCTGGCAACCCTGGAAAAAGAACGAAACAAAAATAAGTATGAACACGTAACCATAGTAACAACATAAAAAGTTGATTTCCGTTGATAAAATAATTCATTTTATCTCTCTTTTCAAACAAATTTTATTCCAGAGCTCAATCATTTTAGAATCGTTTGGCTTGCTTTACTGAAGGTAAGCCTTGAATTTCGGGATTCTAAAAACAGTTGTTACAGCTCTCCTGATGATCGTAGAAACTTCGAAAAAACTTCATTTTGTGCAGAAAATTTCAAGCTTTCGAATGACATAAGACTTGAAAATGTGTGTGAAATATTTCTTCCCTATTTTATCGAATTTCCGCTAAGAATTCGAATAGAAAAAGAACGAAATGGAATTTTCGAAAAATCGCTTCGAGGTGCAAAACTACATGCTACAAACTAATTTTGTACCAAGTGGCATGAAAATCGACCGAACGGTTTTGGCGCTACGCGCGTAACAGACAGGCGGAAAGACAGAAGGACAGAAAGACAAACCTTCAGCTTTATTATTAGTAGAGAAGGTCTAATTACGTATTTCTAAAACTTAAAATTGTCATGTAAATTCTGTCCGGAGATTTTTCAAACAGTCCCCTGTCAGAAATTCAAAGCTCCAATAGAAAAAATCTGTTACTTTTGCAAATGTTTTTTGACATGAAGTTTAAAGCAATCAGTGTGAATTTGCTGAAATTGCTGAGAACGGTGCTGAAACGATACTTTGTTTAGTCACATTTATGATGAAAGTATGCATCAGGGTCGTTGCGAAAACAGTCCTCTGGGAAGTGATTTTATTAATGTCAATTAGTTTAATTATGAAACATATTAGTTTTATGTCCACGATTTGTGCCTAAATTTATAGGTAGTTTCGTAACTAATTATGTTCCAATAGTTTTGCAGATATTGCGCAACAAAGAGCAAAAACACAGTCACCTGGCACAGTCCCCTGCCTTATTATACTAGGCGGGGGACTTACCCCTATCATGATTTGTCAGAAAAACATAAACTTCAATTAGCCCTCTTTCAAAGCAAAGTATATTCATTTTCTGAGCAATAGTATAATAATTATACGAACATTTCAAAAAACCATGCCCGGACAGATTTCATGTGAAAAATGACGAGTTTACAGAGAATCGCCCATAAATTCTTCTAAATAGTAGTTTAATTAAATTTAAAAATGGTAGTTTAGTAACATTTAGAAATGGTAGTTTAATAACACCTAAACCAAATCTTCACATTCCCCAAAAATCGTGAAAAAACATTAATTTGTTAAGTGTTTCTCGAAGCAGCCTGAAAAAAAGGAAATGAAAACTTCAATATCCCCTAGAAAACTGAATTTAGATAAAATGAATTGAATTTATGTTTTTCGCAATGACAAATTGCGATAAGTGAGTGTGTTTATGTGTGTAGGACATGGGCATTGGGCAGGGACGTCATTTCAACCTTTTCCAAGGAGGGGGGGGGGGGGCAAAGGGTCCGAACTCAATGCAATTTTATCTGAAAACATCAAAAGCCACGCCCACTCATATGTAAATCATTGATTTCCCTAAGCCAGGGGGGGCAATCGACCCCCCAGCCCCCCTAAATGACGGGCCTGGCATTGGGTACCTCCATTTGCTTTTCCAACGACCAGAGGCGGACCTACACCACCTGAGGGAGAGGGGGTCACACCAGTAGGCGTGGTAACAGCTCTGGGTACCTCATCTTCACCCCCCCCCCCATCAGTTAGAAGAGCAGGGCGCGGTTGGAGAGTAACATTGACAGACTACCAATTTGAAAGAGGTACTACTCCACGTCTGATTTCAAAAAAGAAAACAAAAAGCGATTTGTGATTACTCAAAAAAGAAAAAACTGAATTCTAGTTTCTTACTGGTAGCATTCTATCTACAATATAATCTGAATGAACCCATTCGTATTTCATCTTGGACTTGGACAGTAAAGATTTTCTTTAAAAAGCATTTCAATTCTTGTGAGCAATTTTTTATGCATTCGAATGCGAAATTCTAAAATTCTATCAAAAAATAACTATATGTTTAGTTTTATAGATTATAGCTATTATTTTCAGAGTCTACATATTAAACCCATGGTTCTCAACCTTCTCACTACTAAGGACCACTGGGTATTCTTCCGAATTCTAAGCAAACCAAATACGATAAAAAATGATATTTTCTCCACAGTTATATTAGGTGAAATGAGATGAATCCCACAATTTTCTTTAATAAATTAATTACGTCTATAAAAATGATATGGATTAATTTTTACCAGTTGGCCACATACCACATAAAAACTGCTCACGGATCACAAGTGTTCCGCAGACCATAGGTTAAGAATCAGTGTGTTAGATTATGAGAATTTTAAATTCCAAACTTCTAAACTCACATATTTGAAAAGGGCATTGAAAAGAAAGAATCCATAGCTTTGACGGAAGAGTAAACTCTAATAAAGCGGATAATGAATGCTGCTTGTTTCCTGCATCTCTTCTTGTTCATTTCTTCAAAACACTGTAATTAAAATCTATTTTTTCCTTTCGATTTTCAATATGTCTCAAAAGTGTTCATTATTGTATAAAGTCTTAAACAGGATACGTCTTAATTTTGTCGCCTTCACTACTATTCCAAGGAAAAGTTTAGGAAACACAGAGTCTGAATATACAGTTAGAGAAAGAAAATCTTCATAAGAAAGTGTAATTTGAGTACTTCTTTTCTTACACTTTCAACGCCTGGTGAAACTTGTTTCCTTCAGCATAGTATGACTCATTTTAGAAAGTAACACCGGTTGTTTGATCTTCGATCGTCTGATATAATGTTAGGTCATTCCATGTCACATCAACCGAAAAAACAAATATCTTCTCAACTTGGTCATCGCAGATTTTCTTGAAACTTTCATAAATCTTACTCGCTTACATCTTAAATTTATCCATAAGTTTTTAAAATCCATCATTCATAGTTGAAGAGTGCTCAATTTTTTGAAATCCGTTTAAAAGCACCTATTTTACTTACCAACAGAACTTTAAAATGTTATATGCAAACTGAAGTTTTATGGAAGTTACAAAGTTGTGGAAAAGCTTATTTCAAAAAGAATTTTATTTACTTTAACTGCATATGCAATTTCAACACTTAAAAAAAAAATACTTTTACAAAGTTTTAAAATTTTAAAATGAAGTTTTTCAGCGAGCCGTTTTCGAAAAATTGCCGAGACATTTTGTTTTTTTATGTATTAAAATGAATGCATCCGAAATTTTTCAAATGAATCCCGTGCCCCCCCCCTTCCCAAATGTTTCAAAAAACATTCTAAAATACAGTTTTTATGCACTTTTTATTTTCTTTTTTCAATGTCATTTAAAAAATGAAGTCATTATTAATGAATACTTGCACAAATTAAGTATTTGATCGGCAGTATTTTATTTATTTATTTATGTTTGTAGTTATTGCAAACATTACAAAACAATGCATCTTTTTCCTTCGAACTTTGAATACTACTAAGAAAAACACCGAAATTCTTTAAACTTGAAAATACCACACTCTATATTTAACACATTTTATAAGTCACAAAATAGAAATTTCAGAAGTAAGTTCGAATGCGCGTATATGAACAAGCACATCTATTCCTTTCAGTGATTAAAAGAAATCGACTATTTAACAGGGGCGAAGTTATGCAGTGTACACATCAAATTTGATCCCTTTATGGAAAGTACATATTTAAAAAAAAACATATCATGATGATGCCCTTCTATTGCAACAAAATGGTGTTGATCATAGAGTATGAATTCATATTTTATTGATCATACAGATTTCAGGAGAAATGTGTTTGGTAAAATCCTCCCGGAAATTTAAGCCTGGTTACGACACTGAATGAAAAAATCTGTTTTCTTCCAATTCTTTGTTGATAAATACTCTCAAATGACTTGAGATAGCGGCATCATGAACAAGAATTTCTCTACCTTTCAACTTGATGATAGAATTAGTGCAAAAAGGAGATGCCAAATCCAGTGTCAATTTGTAAATATTTAGCAAGACTCCCGTAGAACCCATGTTACCGTTATCTTCAATTCTATTATAAACATCTGAAAATTATCTTTTCTGTATCGATTCACTATAAGCTAGTTTAAAGCATTGTGCATTTTTTGAAACATAAAGTATCGCACACACTAACATTATTATATTCTTTCAGTAGCAGTGCATCTGATGCACATACTTTGACACGACTTCTCTATTTCAAATGCCCTACACATGGTTTAGTAGTTTTTACTGTATTCGTTGGTATAAAATGGAAGAAATACTCTTAAACTATTACATAACAATCAAAAATAGAGAAATAAAAATTATTCAATCCATTTAAAATGATTATTAGCCTGTTTCAAAGCTATTCTACAATTTAGAGTCACTGTGATCCACACCAGAAATAAGGTGAAAAATAAATTATTTTAATAAGAGTATGCAACTTTAGAGTACCGAAATAAAATTTCTGAATGTTTAGAAACTCTCCTTTGTAGATCACAACATCACACAATTTCAATCATTTCAATTTTGCATAGAATATTACAATGTGGGACAACCATAGACGAGATGACAGAAGCACTAGCTCCGACAGCTGTCTGCGTTCAGTAGGACCGGACGAAGTGAATTTTCTACCTCAGAGCCATGGAGTCCCCTTCTACCGACTCCGTCTCCTTATTTTACATGAAGTTAAATTTTTGTTGAAAATACGCTTGTAGAGGCATTAAAAATGCTCCTAAGTGTATGTACACAGTAAGTACCGTAAAAACCAGTATTTATCTGCTGTGCTATTACATATTTTATCATGACAGAAACATATAAAAATGTCATTAAAGTTTTTTATTTAAAAATAAATAAATATTAACCACGTTTATTGCTAAAAATATTGCGCTTTTCAAAGAGGTCAGTGCTTAAATGCAGTGCCATTCTAGTTCCATTTCAGCTTTAATTGATATTAATTTTTTATTTCTTGAATTTTAACACCACACTGCGGGTTGTGTTTATGCAAATTTTTATGGTCTCCACTACGAAATATTTTCCCCGTTAATTGGGAAAAAAAGTCTTATGTGATTCATTCTTTCACAAAAGAAAATGCAGACGATATTTTATTAATTCAATAAAGTAAGTTACGATGGTCGAAAGACAAGCGAAATTCTCACATTCACCTGACCTGCGAAATGACGCTGTGACGTTTCATTTCCAGTAGCCAATGGCAGAGAGACGCGGGGATTCGGGGCTCCCAGGTAAAAAGGTAACTACGAGCATGGGAGTCACACTTTTCCATTCGACGTTTGCCGGTTTAGTTTTCGCGTTTCGTTTTCGTTCGAGACTGTTTTTCAAATAATTCGGATGCGTTTGAAGCGGATACTTGATTTTTGACGGCATCAAGAGATTTTTTTTAGGTGACTGGACTTCTTCTGATGTAACGTTTTATATTTTTTGGTGGAGAATTAAATAGGTGAGTGGCTACTTTGGCTTTGATAAAGTTTACTCGTGGGTTTTTTTTTTTTTTTTTTGTCCTCTCAGTACTACTGAAAAATGATAAATGTATACAGTATTCTACCTTCTCAAAAAATCTCTATCTCCAAGGGGAAAACATTTTGCTGCAACTCAACTTTACTGATTTTTAGTAGTTCGTTCGAAGATATGGTTATTAAAGAAATTTAAAAACTTTATTTGCAGGGTTCTACTTAAGAGCTAAAACATTTTTTCCAATAGAATAGCATTTATGAAGATCAAAAATTTTGTCTTATAATTTTTCTCAACATTTTTTCCCCTTGGAGATAGCTTTCTCTTTGATAACGGCAGCATTAACAGTTAAAGGGGCAAGTGGATAAAAGTGATACGTGACAATTTTTGAAACTTACTCTTTACCATGTATGAAGGTGACAAGTTGGTAACGATGAATATGACCCTGTTTTATCCGTTAAAAAAAATCAGTTTGAAAGCTTTATCTAGAAATTTAAAAAATGTCACATATCACCTTTATCCACTTACCCCTTCAAATAGAATCCATGAATCTCGGTGTGTGAAAATGAACTCTCATAAAATACAAATAATCTATTCGATGCATTGTTTTACTAGTGATATTTTAAAAACCCAGTTCACGGATTAACAGAAATTTAAAAATTCAATGTTCTGTTTAAATTTGCAACTGCTACTTCGACTGAAACTGAACAAGTGGGGATCTGATTTTGCGAGTTTACTTGCTGCACAATAGTAACTTTAGTGCTGTAACTAAGCAGTAAAATAATTTCTGAACATATTTATTTAATTTAACTAAATTTCTTAGAGTAGGAGATTCCATTTTAACTCAATGTGTGCTTTGTTTATCATAAAGCCTCCTCTCCCTCCCTCCAAAAAGGCCTAAAGACCACAAAGTAATTTCAATTTCACTTGGAAAATCTTGGCAGTAAAATTAAACGGAATTTTGAAGAAAATGTAATTTGAATTTCCGACGGATTTTTAACATCCGTTCTATGAGAAAGTCGAATTTTCATATATTAGACTCGTCAACAAGATAAACAATCGTTTACCTTGCTGACCCGTCGAAAAAAACAAATGGAATCTGAACACGTTGTTTTTACGTTAAGTCCTAATTATAGCCAATCAAGGAGTATAATTTCAAATAAAATGTTAATAGTTGTGCTAAATTTTATTCTAATTAAAAATTATCAAAACGACAATTTTAAATAGGTTTGACACTTTAGCCAACATGACCCTTCTAAGTTTAAAACGAAATCCCATTAGAATGGGGTTCTAGCAAGTTTTCAGGAAAACTTGCTCCCCAGTTAAACTGCCTTGTATCACTTTTAACGACGAAGACGCAAGTGTGATTATCCTAAAATATTCTTACTCCCCCCCCCCCCGCGACAATTAAATTACTTACATTATGTAATTTTTTTTTCAATGATGTGATATCGATCTTTTTTCCCCAGAGTCTTGAAATGCGAATGATTCGTTCAGATAAATTAAACCTGTCATAGACTCAGTCACTCGCTGCACCCCCTCACCACCTGTAAACCTTCTTCCTATCACTTGCCAAAAGGGAAATATTTTCACTAAACTTCATTTTTTATAGCAAATGGAGTCCAGTTAAATTAAATTGCTTTAAAAAATGCTGCAAGGACCTCAAACTAAGTAAAATATTAAATCGAATGTGCACGCACTCGTTTAAGGGGACCAAGACGAAAATAACTTTTAAAAAATCGAATTTTTATTTTATTTTAAAAAATAGAAGAGATGTTCTCCTTTCCGAAAATATGTAACTTATGAGAATTCCGGTTAACAGAAACCCGTAAAATAGAAGGATTGCAACGGAAACAGTACGAAAATATGCAAGGGGGGAAATTGTTTTCGCCGGTTTTCTCGAAATGTACTTTTTCGACGTTTAGGTACACTTTAAAGAAGTTCTATTATTAGTATATGTTTGAAACTTGGCACAATTATTTATTATCTGCACATACTTCTAGTGAACCTAATTTTTTTGGAAATCCTGTTGAATATTTTGTGTAAAAGCTGATTTTGGTGATGAAAATTTCGAAAATTTTGGAATGTTCAACTCTAAATTTTGTTAAAAATTTTCAATTTATAAAACAAAACTTAAATGAGGTTCTTGATATTAGTTGAACTGTTTTAGAAGTACAGAGAAAATTTCAAGTTAAAATTTTGTACCGTTTTTGAAAAAAGTGTACCTAACTGTCTATCGATAATATTGTCCTCAATAAAACTACATCTTAATTCAGGCAATGTTTAAAAATATTTTTTAATAAATGAAAGTTTTGAACAACACTATGATGCTCACTATAGTAGTTAAAAGGAATAGAAAAAAAATTCACTTCAAAATAATTATTTTGTGAAAATTTATACAGGTTTGAAAAGTAACCAATTTTCCTGGATTTATTGAGTCGAGAACGTCTTGGTCCCCTTAAGTGTAATCTAGCATCTTCCTAAAACTATTTCGGCGGATAAAAAAAACTCAACTGACCAAAAAATGAACAAATCTTAATTCTGAGAATAATTTTTATTTAAAAATAAAAGCAAATACAGCATTGAAGTACAAATGCGCAGGAATAAGCAGTCACGTGGTAAGTACTTTTTGTTAAACCGGAACACGTGTCTATGCATTTTAACGTTCTTGCTTTTCAATAGATTTCTGGCGAATGAGGAAGTACTCTTGGTTTAGTGCTGAACATTTCAGTTTGGGAGATAAGTAACGCAGCTTTGCATAAAAGAAATTTCAAACAGTGAACATTTCAGATTAATAAAATCGTATGGATTTTGAAGAGTTTTGGATCAGTATTTGGCGCTTTATGGGGAAATTAAAATTTTATCGTGACTTTCCCTGGTACTCTATCAACCGGTAAAGTTGAATAAAATCCTTTAAGGTATAATAACTAGCTAAATCCCAGGACCTAATAAAAGACCTTGTGGTAGGAATTCGTTTCTATTGAAACGATATACTGGTGTGACAATTGTCGACAGTTCGAAATCGGGCTGTATTTATTGAAATTTTTTCAGGATAAAAGCATTATGCTGTGACTTTAACATAGTACTCATTATTGAATTAAAAGTTTCATTTTTACTCGTTAAGTTTCTGCAGTAGCGATCCAAGACAGCCGGATAAAACCATGGAAATACATCAGGCGTAAATAGGAATTTCATTTGAAAATTTTCAGTACTTAGTTTCCCAGCAGTTGACATATACTAAATTATAGCATTTAACTAACTTTAAAAATTAAAGGAAATTTTCAAAAGTTAGTACGCTGAAAAACTTTTGTTTTATAGATTCATCAGCTGAATGTAGTTTCCTTTGTGAAGAAACTTCTAATTGACATAGGCCAACGACTGAATAAAATCGATAAACTTCCAGCTGAACTTGAAATACGAATGTAGTTTTAACACCCAATATGAGCAAGTTTGTCTTCTTGCTTTTCTCATTGTGCTTTAAGATGCTTTTGACCCTATTTGGGTCACGATCTTAGTTCATCCTAGCATAACAAACGTTAGTGAGCTAGAGTTCATATATTTTTGATGTTTTTGATCAATTGACCCATAAATAAATCAACTGACAACTTTTTTCAGCTCGAAAAATTGCTGTAAATGTTGGGAAATTGAGGTACTAAATTAAAACGTGGCATGCAAAAGAAGCAATGTTTCAATAACTGTCACGTTTATTAGACACTTGCTCCTAAGAATATATGTGTTCGGGAATTTTTCTTCTCGGAGTAATATTTCGCTGGTAAATTTGGCTTCAATTTTAGGGCCCTGCTCCACATCAGCGTAAAACGCGAAGGCAGAAACCGAAAATCCGGATCTTTTCCATAGGAACACTATAATTCATTTTACATTTCTGCTTTATTTTTCTGCTTTACGTCAATGTGGAGCAGGGCCCTTAGAGTTTATTTTTTCAGATCTAAATCGTTTGTAGTTTCTCCAGCGCAGCATAACTTTATGGGAATGTTGATATCTTAGTTTTACAGATTTTGGTATTTTTAAAAGGAAAGTTTCACTGCTTTTTGGTTTATCTCTAGACAAACTGAAAAAGGACAAACTATGGCACGAGTTTTCTTTTAATCAACGATAATTATCTTTAACTTCGGGTTCAATTTTTATCCCTATGTATTTAAAAACAACTGTATTAAAACGTTATTAATGCTGTTATAAATGGTTAGCAATGGATAAAAAAATTTCCCATTGCCTGACAGTCAAGTAAATTTAATTGGATAAATCTCTATGCGGTGGAATGACATTAATGTTTTAACTGTTATTACTTAAGTTATGCTGAATAACACTGAAGTTACTACTGAAAGCATGACATGTAGCATAGTTTACAAAAACTTTCTTGAATGCAAAGGCATAATCGAGAGCGGAATTTAGTTGACGAAAGCAAATAGCTTGTCACTGTCTTCTAGAGTTCTTTTAGCCGCCCCAGAATGTGTTAACTAACTTGTTTCGTGAATAGAAATTTGGTAGAATTTTAGATTAGGTTCCTTTAAAGAACTAAAGTTTGTATAGAATACATCACTTAGAAACTAAACGGCAGTCAAGTCTACAAAGAATAAAGAGCTGACTGCTCAAGATAGTCTTTGTTCTAAGATGGCAGAGTTAAACAAATGATTTATAAGTAAGAGTACCAACAAAGTTAAAGCTAATGTTTTAAGTTTAATAATACTTAATTAAAAAATAAAGCGAAATGTTTTTCAGTCTAATTTTTAGACTCCTCATCTACTTGCGAGATCTAAAATCGTAGATTTTTATAATAGTTGAATTATTAAATTACATAAACCTTTTGAGAAAAATCAGCTGCCGTTTTAAAAACGGCAGGTGCACTGCTCTTGTTTAACTTCAAAAAACAATTATGGGTTTCAGATATTGAAATTCTGAATTTTTTTTAATGAATTTGTTAAACGCGGCGATGAAAAGCTAAAAACCGATAAAGTTGGTTCAAGGACCACTACCGGTCAGTCTCTAGAGGTTGAGAATAGTAAGTTAGGGTATTTTTACTAGATATGGAAACTGCTAATTCCCAAACTTAAGTTAGACTATGAAAACTAAAATTTAGGCAATATACCGCTAACTCGGCTATATCGATCCATGGACTGCAGTTTCGTGCTTATGCACTCATCAGCATGGAATACGAAAGCTTTCTTTTATAGGAGTATTTTTACCTCCAACTTTAATACTTTCGTATTCCTTGCTGATGAGTGCATAAGAAGCACGAAACTGCATTCTACGGATTGAAAGAGCCAAGTTGGCGGTATATTGCATGTTCCTGCCTTAGCCCTTCCGTAGGGGGCGGTTACTTACTGCTTGCTTTATACTGAAATTTGACCACGCTGCATTAAATTTTTGAGAATGTAGAGATTTTACTTCACTTCCAGCTTGTGAACAAAACTAGCCGGCTAAAGTAATTTAGATTTTGTAAATGAATAACTCTAATTTTTACTCTATCTATAAATTTGTGGATAAAAATTAAATCTAAATAAACTGGCTTACATTTCTGCAAGCGAAGTTTTAAAGAAAAGAAGTTTTAAAATAACCTCCATCGCTACGGAGGTAAAAATAACTTTAAACTCGCAGAATTGCAATTTGGTTTAATAAATCAATTTTTTTCTCTTGTTCTCGATGCTTATGCTATTCTAAGTTTTGGTGTTAGATTCCTTAGGTAACGGTGGAATTGCCTAAATGTGTTACCGCATAGGAAACATATGTATAGTTTCAACATGTTCGGATTGAAAGTTGTGTAAAATCTTCATCTGTTCAAGGTCAAAGAAAATAATTTGAAAAGTGGCTGCGACGAACTTCGCATCCCCCCGTTTCCAAACTCAGACGTTTAAAAATGAGAAAGGCTTCACAATCGAATTTGTTAAATAGCCTCAATCGTAACCTGAAAGAAAACAAGTTAGTGTTTGCTCAAATCCAGGTGGTTTCTTAAGCGCTGTTTTTGATTCATGCATGAATAATACATAAGTATTTTTTCTAACTCAAGGTTAGGGTTGAAAATATTTTAGCAGCACTGTACGATTTGGCTGTATGAAGGCTATATTAAACCTTTCAAAGCTTAACTCTATTACCGTATTAAACGGTAAAAGAGTACCGTTACCGTTATTACCGTTTTTTAAAACTCCGTTTTTTAAAACTCTTTTACCGTATTAATTCTAGAACAGAAATGAACATACTTGGATCAATTTATAAGAGTACACAGTAGCCAAAAGCCACGTCATATTGAAATTAGATAGCCCAGATCACTCCTTTCTAAAATTTTAGATCTAAAATCAAATTAGTTTCAAGCATCTGAAATATCTTGATCCTTTTCAGCCGAAGTTAATTGTTCAAAACATAGCAGCTGAAAGTGGCGGACGAATTTAGGTATTGTGAAAAATACTATAAGGATACTAAAAAGCATATTCTACCAGATGGAGTCTGGTTTTATTGCACTTGGGGTTTTATTGGAAGTTCAGAAAAGGTATCACAAACCTAGAATTTAAAACCTAGAAAAAAAAAATTAAAGCATTTTGAAAGTTTTTAAATTTTTTTATTTTAAAATATCCAGCCAAAAACACTCTAAAATTACTGGCAAAGAATTGACACTAAAGGCTACCGTTTAACTTCAAACTAATGAATGCATATATTCTATTGAAGTATTTTCATTGCATAACGTTTTAATAATCATATTAAAAGTCAGATTTCAGGAGAGTCTTGGCTCTCCTGAAAAATAACCTATTGTCGTTGCTAAAATAGGTGAAATATTGACGCCATTTCTGTTGCACTAGAAATAACTTAAAGCATTTTCGGCACCTGCTATGTAGGATAATTGCTTCCTCGTCTTCATATTCGAACGGGCGTGAAAGACTTGAACTTCCTAAAAAGATGTTTGCTTACGAAGTTCATTGCTTTGAAAAGTGTAATTAGAAGTTAATCTAGCGTATCATTACGGAGAATCTGTTCTAGGCGAGAATATAGTCATTTCTATTCTATATTTTAATTCAATGGAATACTAGTGACAGTAAGGTTTTTGAAAAGGAAGATCCTCCAAATTTGACAGTATCAAAGATACCCACAGAGAATTGAGGTGGCTCAGACTGCGCTTTTGAAAATTTTAGCGCGGTTGATCTCGTAAAATGCTTCTGAGGGTATAGTTATTGTTAGTGCATCTTGAGACAGGTTTTGAATAAAATACCAGTTGCTAAGTGAAATTCGTAGATTCTAACTTACCCTAGCTAGGAGTGTGCCGAATTCAGTTAAATTTTGTTATGGAATATTAGGGGAATCTAGTTTTTTAGTTGACAAACGAAAAGTACCGTTAAGGTTCAAAGTATTTAATTTTTTAATTTATTCCCAATAACAAGCTATAAATTACTTGAACAAATTGTAACTTCAAAAATACGTGACAATTTCAACTCTTCAAAATTACTTCCCTTATCTATGCAGTTATTATGAATAGCTGTAATTGCGTTATTGCAGTTTTGATAACTTTGAAAGCATTGTCGCTCTTGCTTGTATTTGAAGCTACTCTTTAGTTTATACTGAGCCTTTATGTACAGATACGTGAATGAAATTAACTCAATTTTTTGATAGAACTAAATCTGTACTCCCTGTTCATTTAAAATGTTAATATGACTTTGAAATCGTCTTGAGTAAACGTTTGGTTTTTTATGCTTCTAAAAGACTATAAATTTTCTTCGTAGAAACATACGTGGTGACGCTTCAATATTCGTATTTGACATTCCGAACAAGTTTTTATTAGCAAGTCTGTTTTTAAGTATCCACCTTCTACAAACATTAAACATCCGCTTGTGTGACAGTTTCAAAGCTTTTTGTTGAAACAAACTTGCCGAAGAAAGTTTGATCGTCCTTGTAAGAAATTTAAAATTGGTGCCCTTAATCACTTATTACCTTTATTAGTCTCTAAACCACTCTTCGGACCTTGTAATTTTTATTTCTTGATGTAGAGTTCGTTAGTATTCAGTCTCGGAGAAGCATAAAAGTCTCTATTGAAGTTAGCATAGGTAACAATGAAAATTGTTAATTCTGAATTAACTTATTTCGTAGTCAAATTAAATTTTTTACCAGGTAAGAATTATCAAATTCCATGAAATTAAGTTTGTGACCATTAATATATAAAAACTTAAATTTATCACTCCAAATAATTTTACCCTTGGTGTGCAACGCAAATTACCACGAATCTTTATTTACGAAGTGAATAAGTTATTGGTTTCGGCTCAAGTATACGTTTTGACACGATAAGTCATTTAAATTTTGCTGTTCTATTGAAACTATTACAACCGTCAAGTACTTCGTATTCTGAAATTGGAATTGAAGAATGTTTTGAGATTTTAAAGGACGTATGAACCAATCAGACCGGTTCAACGGAAATATTTACAATGAAGTAAATATCACTCGCCATTGACAAGGCTAATCTCCAGAGAAGTTTTTCTGAATACCAATCTGCAAAATATGAGACCTTTTTCATTTGATTTACTCAAACGTTTCTAGTAAGTTTAAGTTTAGAAACTAAATTGAAATTTTAATCTAACACTTAAATCCTACTTGGGTGCATAGATACGATGTAAGTGAGCTGGCTTTGTGAAAATATTGTTAATATTAAATTTTTAATTTAAAAATTATCAAATATTCCAAATTGATGTGCAAATACCGTCTTATCAACATGCATAGAAAGGGTCGTCTTCCAATGAAGCTCTTAAAATAAATGCATAACGCTAAACAGGTTTTATTAAATCTGGTCAAATCTTAATGAATTAACATACTGCCACCATTTTAAACTTATTTGGTTTTAGTTTACCTTCAAAATCTTTACGTCAACAAGTAAGATCTAATTCTTTTCGCTTACAGAATGGCTCCCAATACCGCAGTTATCGAACAAAAAGTTGAGTACAAGCTTGGTGAAAAGCAAGAATACAAGACGAAAGTAGTGTGGTTCAATGTAGCGCTCTTCGTATACCTCCATCTTAGTTTTCTTTATGGAGTATACCTGGGATTTACGGCGGCTGATGTGAGAACTTTAATATTTGGTAAGTATGACAAGTTTAGGATTGGAACCGGCATTCTGATGCCTACTTCTATTTTTAGACTCTGTATTGTACTTTTTCAATGTTTCTTTTTAGCGTTAAAATCAGGGTTCGCCGATATATATCAGTCGATATATATCATGATATATATCATGATATATATCCGATATTTATTCTGAAAATATCACGATATTTTGATATTTTCGATATTTATTTTTTGATAGCGATATTTTCAATAGAAAAGTTGTCTTCATCATATTAATGTCATCTTTAGTATGATGTAATAATGTGATATTCCTTTTTTATTTTCTAATAATAAAATTAAGTTACAAAATAACTTGAATAGAGATGAAAAATGCCTGGTTAAAAATGAAAAGTTAATCAGAATATGGAAATGTGTCTAATGTTTGTAGAATGTGTGCTAGTGGTAAACAACAGATGTTTTATTTTTGTTAAAATAGCTAACAAAAGAAAAATAAGTGAAACAGCTAATACTAAAGTAGTCACTTAATGTTAATAAAAATTTAAAGTTGCTAAAAATAAAATAATGAATAATATGAAAGAGTGAAAAAAAATCTAAGTTAACTAGAAATAAAAATATTAAGTTATTAAAAACAAAGACAAAGTATTTTTTTTAATTCATAATTTTATATTACAAATTTGAATGCAACATATAGTTTTTGCTTTAGTAACAAAATTAACTATGTAAAACTAAACAAAAGATTTAAATTTTGTATTTTTGTTCAGTTACAGTTTTGGTTTATGTCTTTGCAATGTGATAAAACAATAAATAAGGTGTTTAATTCTAATGTTTTAAAAATAAAGTCAATATTATAGTTTGAAGTATTAATTACTAAAAAAGTTATGGTATAAATGAAAAAATATATAAATATTACATATTGTTATAATCAATTACACTAATATAAAGTACGATTATCAATAAGTTTTCATGTTTTGGTTTTGATATTACATTATAGTTGATATTTATGTATATGATACTGTAATTATTTTTATATGAACATAATAGCCAATACCCACTAGTAGCCAACATCATCATTAGGTTATATAATTTTTAAAACATTAAAACTGTTACATTTCAGCAAAAATGGCTGCATAACATTTCATTGTATGTAAATTTTAATGTATATTAATGTAGAGAAATATTGAAAGAAACATTAATTTTTAGTCTATATTGTAATAATACTTATTTACGGAAATAAATAACATTCATTTGAGGATATAGTTACTATTTAAAGAATTAAGCTTGCACGAATTGAAAATATCCGATATATATCAAAATATCGGATATATATCAAAATATCGGATATTTTCGATATTTTCGAAAATATCACGATATTTACGAACCCTGGTTAAAATAGACTAATACTGACTGTCTTTGAAGTTTTATGTATGGTTTACTTAAATTTATTTGCTTTAAAAATCTTAATTGGCAAGATTTCCCTAAATATCAGCTGCCTTACCGAAATCTTAATAGCGTTTATACCATTTCTGTTTTTACCTAATAAAGTAATCCAATTTGAATTCAATAAAATAAACGACCCAGTTAATTTATATCAGACTATTGTGGTAAAACATTAAATGACCTAAGAATAGTCATAGTATAGTTTTTATAAAGAAATCATTCGAGGTACAAAAGTTAACTGTTAAAGCTCTTAACCTTAGAATAAGATTACTTCAATACAGCCGTTCAGCACTGCAAGAAATTATAAAGAAATGTGTGAAACAATGGCTGTTCAGTAAGTTTAAAATGTACTGGATTAAATTGCATGCAGCATGTGTTAAAGTGTGAGCTGCAGGGTAGGCCGCGTAGTGTTTTTGTTTCTGAAGTTTTCTTCGATGAATTGGCACAAGTAACCATTTAACTTTCTGCTCATAATTTTCGCCAAAAGTAGGAAATGCAGTTTGTCCTTTTAGGTGTTTCATTAATTAAACTGATGCACTTCTGTTTCAAATATCCCAGAAAATTTGCGGCAGAGCCGCGAGTCTTTTGCTGAGATGCCATATGCTAGTTTATGGTACGAATTTTTCAAAATGATAATTCGCTTGAATTTATATTCACTAACCTATCCCGCACAGAATTTCAGATTTGTTAAAAACCTAGTTTGAAAACGATTCTTGGTGCAAAAATTTAAAAATTTTACTCTATTGTTACCTAATTAAAATTTTTATTTTCAGCTTATATCTACGCAAATGTTGGTGGAATAGGTATTACAGCTGGTGCTCATAGATTATGGTCTCATCGCTCATACAAAGCAAAATGGCCTCTCAGAGCACTACTTTGTATCTTTTCTAGCATAGCTGCGCAGGTAATTTTTAATTTGAATTTCTAAATTGAATATTTTAGTTTCTTTCAAATGACATACAGCCTCATTTCTTAAACTAGTCTAATGACTTCTGTCATTCACCAACTGATCCAAACTAGTGTCAGCCGAATCTGAATGAATCCGTCAACCAGCTGAAGCACTTTGAGGACTGATAAACTTAATGTAAAAGTTACATTACACAAATACCCCGTAAAGTTGCTATGGACACTAACCCGCCCAGTGTACTTTTTCTAGCCTCTCTAGTCTCTACCTCTCAAGTATGATTTCCAATAGCTCTTGTAATTTTCCAGTTCAAAAACCTAACTGTACTATTAATATAAGAATCTTTTGAAGATCTCGCTTTCAACTAAATTAAAACTAGTGTTCCAGGCTAAAATCATCTATGGTAACTGCACTAAATACAGTTGCTTTGCGGCGACAAATCTTTTGGCTTTTTAAATTAAATGCAATCAAAGTTCAGAGTTAAAATCCCACCATCCCATATTTGTCTAATTACAGAATTAGGCAAATTAGAACTTAAAAGTGCGGAATAACTCGATACGTGACAATGAGTTTTAACTGCTTCAATTAATAGTTATTAGTTAATATAACAGTCGGTAATCTTCGGTTGATCTTCAATCACAGCAGCACTTTTAAATATAGTAGCTTTATCTGCCACCATGGCGTGTTGCACAAAAAATTAGTTTCAATTTATCGAATGATAAAGTAAAACTATGCACATTGAACAAATATTCTTGTACTTATGAGACAAGACATTAGGAATCACTTAAGAACTTTCAAAATTGAATCTTCAATTAATATGCCAACTCTGAAACTTTTATGGAGGGGGGGGGGAATCCACATTGGATGCCCCTGCCCGACGCCTCTTAATTTCCCTTCAATTGTCATTTTGTCTTGGTCTCGTACACAAATTTTTACAATGGTTTATTTCTTGTAAGTCTATGTAAAAATGTTAACTTATATTTTGCAAATCCTTAATATTTCCTTGTTTCAGAACGATATATATGAATGGTGCAGAGATCATAGGGTGCATCATAAGTTCACAGAAACCGACGCAGATCCACATAACATAAAAAGAGGCTTTTTCTTTGCTCACATGGGCTGGCTGATGTGCAAGAAACATCCTGCTGTTGCCCAAAAAGGAAAGACTGTATTTTTGGACGACTTATGGGCTGACCCTATAGTTAGATTTCATAGACGGTAAGTTTTTGATTCTTTCCCTATGTAGTCTAGCTATCTCCTAATCTTGGATATATTCATCCAAATTTTACTCTTTCGGGACTTAATCTTCGGTTCTAACTAGCGTAGTGGAACTCTTCAGCGCTTAAATGTACGATATCTATCTAGTAACTTATTGCAAAAATATAGCCTTTTTATCATTGCATTTAAAAGTACTACTAGTGCTCGTGATATCCGATGTGGAATTAGTTTTCATAAAGTTGAAATCTATTCCCTAGGTTATCGAATTATTAAATTTAAAGTAAAAGCAAAAATGCCGTACCTGGTAATGCTTGCAGAACTCGTTTTCTCAAAGTTAAAACAGTTCTAGCACTAAACTGTGCTTATAGTAAACTTCATTCAAAATAGTTTCAGATAAAACCTAACTGTCATGTCATTGATATACTTGCAGCTTTTCTGGTAAAAAATAAACAATTTCAGACCTATTATTATAAAATTTCTTGCAATCGTATTGCGATTAGTTTAAAAATCTCTCACTAGGTTAAGCTTGCAGAAAAAAAATAACCTAAGAGTTATCGGAGTGTTATGTTGAATTCAATTATTTGCAGTGAATAAGCAGACTTTTTCATTAAACTTCAAATAAGCAAATTTCAGTGAAAAAAGTTAAGCCATAGAATTAGCCGGTGATGTCGAAGAACCAGGGTTTAATTTGGCCATAGGCTCAACGGAGCCGATCTCTTGCACTTTCAAATTTGTGTGAAAGTCTTAAAATTGGTAACATTAACTTATTCAAAATGTCAGCGTCACCAGCTCTCGTATAATTTCAAATGGTTTTAATCATACACAGTAAACTTGGTTACTTTTGGACATCACCAGATCATTAAGTCCGAATATTTAAAATATATAAATTTTCTAAAAGTTAACCTTACTCTGCAGAATTTATCTGCATTTCCATTAATTTCAATGGCTTGTTTAACTTAGCTCGCAAATGATCGCTGTTCAGTTTTCTATTACAGGGTCATGCCTCACAAGGAATATTTCAAAAATTCAGGAAGCATTTAAAGTATTTCCCTTCCGGAGACTTCCTCTTTACACTAATATTTAAGCTATCTGTTTTCACGTTTTCGAAAGCTTTTTGAGGTCTATGGCAAGTACCACATGAATTTATGCATAATTTAAATAACACAAAATAACCTTGGGGAGTATCTTCGTTTCAGATACGAATCAATTCTCAAGTTGAGAGCCACGAACTAAAGAATTTTTCTACGGCTATCTGCTATTAAGTTTCTTGTGAAGGCTTCACGAGAAATTTGAAAAGATCTTCTCTTTTGCAAAGAATAATAGCGTGTAAATCGCATTTCAACCTTAAATACGCTTAAACTTTAACTTTTTCAGATAATAAATGAATAGGTGTAAGTTAAGTATTAAAACTGTTAATAAACGGTTTAAACGGAGAGTAAGGTATAAAATGCTTTATCCAAACTCCTTCACTGTGTTGTGCAGGTAAATTCGTGGTTTTTTTAAACATTCCGAAGTCTCAAATACTCGCGTCTTGAAGTAACTTTATTGAGCTTATAAACATGCTCTTCCAATGCCTCGTACTCTGTTAGCTTTTGTCCCATATTTGCAGTTTATCCATTCAAAGGATCATGAGATGTCATTAAAGCTAAAATATTTCACGAATTCAATAAGTTTCTAAATCGTCATGTAAGTCAATGTTAAAACTTACTATACAAAAATATTTCGCTTTTGCAAAAACAGCACAAACTTTAATTCTGCAACCCTGGTCCTCAAAGGACTAGAACTTTGGGGTGGAATGCAGATTAAAGTTAAGCGCGACGTCTGTTCTTCGTAGAATTCCAGAGTGCTTGGGAAAATAAATGCTAATACGAAGATGAGGCTGAAATATAGCACTCGGATCTTTTTCAAAGTATTGTCATGTGTTTTGTTTAGTCTTATGGCAGTAAATTCTTTTTCAGATTCTATATGCCAATGGTGTTGCTCTTCTGCTTCATCGTTCCAACAATGATCCCTGTTTGGTTTTTTGGCGAAAGCTTATGGACATCATTCTTCGTAGCTGGCATGGCAAGATACTGTATTAGCCTCAACTTCACGTGGTTGGTGAATAGTGCAGCTCACTATTTTGGTGATCAACCATATGACAAATACATCGAAGCTAGAGAAAACGTAGCAGTGGCTTTCTTGGCCAACGGAGAGGGGTGGCACAATTACCATCACGTATTCCCTTGGGATTACGCTACCAGTGAATTGGGTTACACACTCAATCTAACCAAAATATTCATAGACTTCATGGCCATGATTGGTCAAGCTTATGACTTGAAGACTGCCCATCCTGAACTCGTGAAGAATCGCAAACTGAAGACTGGAGATGGAACTCGACTAAAAGAAGTCGAAGATCCTGAAGGAGACGTGTGCAAAACATCATAAATCGCGTTTGTTCGTGGTAGTTCACTGGTTTGGACTAAAGTTCCTAAGCATGCAGAAGTGAACCGATTTGTCTTACAATGTTCTGCATCCGAACTTACCGGTGTAGCGAACTGAAGAATCAAGAATGACCGGATCCATTTTGGTACCCTCAATGCTTGAAGAAACATTTCGGATTCTATCTAGCTTCTACGTGAAGCTAGAAGATTTATTTTAATTGTCTTGTGTCTGTGACATGAATGTAATGTTTTGATTTTAAATCTACTGTGTGATATCATTTTAATGTATTTTTCAATAAAATGTTTAAGAATGCAAGTTCCTATCACACGACACATTAGAAAATGCCTTATTTTACTCTCACCAGTTCACAACTCCGAAACAATGGATTTGGCATCACCTCCAAAAAGAATTTTCTTTGTATCCTTTTAACTTGATCCCTAGAAAGAGAGGTAAGATTGACGATGGTTGAAATTCGTAAAATTGACAAGTGTCTTATTTATTCAATCTTGAGCAAATATCGGCTTAACAATTGTTTCATCACTTGCGATTTTGAGAAGGCCTGGCTCGTTTTGCTTTCCTGGCCTACAATTTTTGCTTTAAAATTGTAGCATATGCCCTTCGAGGCAAAACTCTATTTTGAAGTCTAAAGACAAAAAGCAAAAGTGCTCTCATATATTGTAGCAGTTATATAGTTCTTATAAATTTCCAATAATCCCCATCAACTGAATAGTTGAATCAATTATATTTCAGAAAGGGCGTTAAGTCCAATGGAAATACCACTTCAGCACTTTCTAAAATAATCGATTCAGTTACAGTACGGACATTTCGTACCCATCCTCCTGAGATTCCATATACCCTATCGCTTAACATTTACTGGAGATGGTAGACCTGACACCTGTACGTAATTTATTAAAAGACGGTATTTATTGAAGAAACATTATCTAATATCTTTAAACGAGCAATTCTTGTATATATATTTTTCGGATCTCGAAAACGGCTTTAACGATTTCGATAAAATTTTGTATTTAGATAGTTTTGGTTTCTGAGTTCATCTACGTGGGCGTTTTTTCTGTAAAAACGCGAGTTCTCACAAAAAACCCGTTTTTTTTGTGCCTTCATTGAAAGTTTGAGAAGCTTTTATTTCGCCATTTTCTTTATGATTACTTTCATCGTTACTGTTTCCGTGGCGACCACGTTTTGTTATAACAATTGGATTTCATATTTATCACATCAGCACAAGTTCAAATTATGGTATTTGGCAACGTTAAATTGTTATTGCTTTTGAAATGTTAAAGCAAGGCTTCACTAGATAACAAGCTGTTTCATTTATTCAAAAGCCATGGGATAAAAGCAATGGTAATTGTCCACCGAGATCTATTGAATTTTATGGTAACTTACAATATATAAAAATCAGATAACTTTTTACTTTTCAAGTGCGATTTCAAAATTGAGTATAAAAGTGTTATAGTTAGTTTTAAAATACTTTTTTTCCTCCTCAAGAGTTTTTAGTAAGATATTTCAGGTAAAAAATCAATAAATATGAAACTCATTCTTAAAATATTAAGTTTCGAAACCAAATTACATCTAATATCTTTAGACGAGCAATTCTTGTAATATATTTCGGATCTTGAAAACGGCTCTAACGATTTTGATAAAATTTTGCATTTAGATAAAGTTTTGGTTTTTGAGTTCAGCTACATCTTTTTTTTCTGTAAAAACGCAAGTTTTCACAAAAAATCCCGTTTTTCGTGCTTTCATTAAAAGTTTAACGACCTTTTTTTCGCCATTTTCTTTATGATTACTCCAGGGTTGCCACAGGCTACTTAAATGCTACTTTTTGCTACTTTTTTTGTTACAAGGCGACTTTGGAAACTTTTTGATGCAAAAACTGGCTAAAAAGCAACCTTTTTTCAGTAGAGCTACTTTTTTGGAGACTTTTTATTTTCCAAAGCAAGTTTTTATTCGAAAATAGTTGAGTTTTTTCACCCTCTTTGTTGCTTATTTAATATTTTGATACATATTTTTTATTACTCTTCATTCCCATTTCATCATATTTTTCTTTAAAAAATCCTTCTTTGACTTTTATTATGGACCAATCTGCTCTATTGTTTTTAAACAGCACTCAGGATCGGTTCAAATGATGGAAATAACCTATTTTAATGTTTTTTGGTAAAAAGTGGTTTGCTAAATAGCACTCAAGTTTTTTTTGTCATCCAAACTCTTCAAATAGGGTGTTGACTGAACTGGGGAACATGGAATTGCCTGAAAATTCTCATTTTGCAAATGCTATTAGTGCAGGAAATTTGCCAGTATTTCCCCTCAAAAGATTTTTTTTTCAAGCATTGGCCAAAATTTTAGTTATCATGCTGTTAATTATTAATATCTGTCATCATAGCTTAACTAAAATGCAATTCTTGAATTATTTTATTTTAAAAAGGTCATATATTTGCAATTTTACATGCTTCTAGGGTCTTTTACATTGTGAAAAGTACAATCTTTTTACATCATTTGTAAAAAAATAGTTTTTTTTTCCTTTTTAATATTTATTAAGCTTTGTTGAAATGCAAATAAATAAATTTTCTTTTTATTTCTACTAAAACTTATTTAAAAATTTGTCATGAACACTCCATGACCAATTTGAACATCATCATTCTCTGTGTCAACTTAGGGCTGTAGTCAAGTGCTGTATTGCCGGTTTTGCTTCAATTTTATTAAGTTCTACAATGTTTGAAAAAACAAAAAACGAAGCACTAATTAAAATTATAATTTAGGGCCCTATTCCAGAAAAAAGTCGGTAGCATTCCACTTGAAATTGACATCATCACTCCTTTGTCAAACCGTATCACTTTGCGGAATCTTTATGTGGATATTGTTTGAGAGGGAAATTAAGTTATATCATCAAACCGATGCAAAACCATTCTGCGTGAGAGTGTCCGAAAAAAGCTCTAAATTTCAAAAAATGAGAAAAATAGAATTTGAATTTTGCTTCTTTGCAATATTCAGGGGGGGGGGGTCAATTGCCCCCCCCCCCTGACCTGGGGAAATCAATGTATTTACATGTAAGTAGGAATAATGCTTTTCGCCATTTTTTGGTAAATTTACATTGTGTATACACCCTTTGCCCCCCCCCCCTCCCCCTGGAAAAATTCGAAATGACGGTCCTGTTGCTATTGTATAATTTTTCAACCGCACTGTTTATTTATTACCACATTTATCTAATCATATGAATGCATCTTTTTTGTCTTTGTAACTTTTTTGATTCCTCAACTATTTTTTTAAAATTTTTATGCTACTTTATTGCAACTTTTTTGAAATTTTTAGGCGACTTTTGCTACTTCTTTATTGCATTTTTCCTGTGGCAACCCTGTTACTCTTATTGTTACTGTTTCATAGCAACAACGTTTTATTATAACAAGGGATTTCATATTTAATCACATCAGCGCAAATTAAAATTTTTATGGTACATGGCAAACGAGTTTTTGCAACACGTTAGAATTATCATTAGAATTTTTAAATTTAAAAGAAATCGATCAAAATAAAGTTAGAATTGGGTGTGGGCCGCGATAGTCCGATCGGTAAGTCGTCGGACTCGTAACCGGAGGGTCCCGGGCCGATCATATAGAGGAAGCCCAGTCGATCGAAGATCCACCGTCTTCATTAATGGTGGCTGGGGGACGTTAAAATTGTTCGTGGTCGTAAAATTCTCCAAGTGAAACGATACCTCTGGTGGTATGCTGGGCCAAGGGTTTGCTCGGCTCTTGGGCCTGGTTCAAAAATGAACAAAGCGCTCTTCAGAGCCCCATCCCGGTTAAACCACGAGTTGTGGTATGAACGGGGGGAACCTTGGAGTGTGAAGTGAAGTGAAAGTCAAAACCAACTGGAACCAAATGCGTACTGGAGAACAGGGACTCTGCATCCATTCTCATCAACCCCTCCCGCGCCTTCGGCGCCAAATTAAATGCAATTGGGTATGATTTTACGGTGAGCATGGATTAAATAAGGTTGTGTTTTTTAAAACAAATTTCGGCTGTTTTAAATGCGTAATTGCAACCAAAGGCTTAAAAATGCTTTTCAAGTTGATCTAAATAAGTACTGCGCATTTTAGAAAAAAACACGAGTTTACAAACCTCTTTTTTTTTTAACCGAGTGGGCTCGGTCCCCAGGTACTACTATCAATAATGCGAGATTTTAAAATAACATACTACCTCCAATATACTACCGCGGAACATATAAAATATATTTTTAATAACAAAGTATTTACTTTCAAAAGTTCATCATTAAACCCAACTTTACATTACTATTGAAATAATAATGCAAATTTGGGTCATTAAAGCCATTTGGTTAATTATGCCAAAATCGAATTAAGTATTTAGTGCATTAGGAAATTTTCCAAGGATAAATCCACTTTGAGCAATTTTTAGATTGAATATTATGCTACTTTGAACGAGCTTTTCCTGCTGAAATGAAACTAACATTAATAATATAGTTGACATTTTTTGTCACAAAATTGAAAATACTGAAAAACAAACATTGCTTTGAAGAATCTGTACTAAAAAATTCAAAATTATGATCTGTACTCTGGCATCTGTCAAAAAAAGGTACGTAGTATATAGACAAGAGTGGATGCTTATAAATTCTATAACAAGTGGATCTGAAAAGCATTAATTTAGAGAGTATTCTCCAAAGAAATAAGTCAACAAGCATACAGTTCTATAATTTTTCTCATTTTTCTAGTAAACCCAGTGTAAAAATGACGTACTTACCACGGACTTTTTTTATGTATAAAATAACCATACTCGGGGATGCCCCCCCCCCTAAAAAGTGAGAACCCTACCATACGCATTTATCCAACAATTTTACGCTTAAATCAAATCAGAACTGAACTGAAACATCAAGTTTTCTTAAATTAGGAAGTTTGTTTTAATTCATGAAGCGTCGGAAAACGTTTTGTTTCTCAATAATCGTTTGTGAAAAATCTAAAAAAATAAACTTTATCCTCATCAATTGTTTCTGAAATGATCAATTTATTCTGCAAACCGCAGTCGAAGTTTTTAATAGAGCTTTGAAGGGAAATTTTATAAAATATTATCTTGGTTATATAGCCTCGGAACTGTTCATAGATGGCGCCACCGTTTATAAATCAAAAATGATAAGCCATCAGCTGGAGAGAAAACATTTCTCTCTCCCTTTAATTTCCTTTTTGCATTAAGATTTTTACTACTGAAATTGGTAAATTGAAAAAAAAAAAAAAAAGGCACTTGTTCATCTTGGGCTTCTCTCTATTCGTTGGAGAATGCCGACAAATTCTAATCAGTTTTTAAAAATAACGTGAACAATGTTCATTCAGAACGAAACGAGCCTACTTTCTATTGTCATTGGTCAGCTCTGAATCAGTTTTCTGACTGCACGCAGCAATTTTCGGCACTTTCAAAAGCATTACTAAATAATCGACAGTACCTCATCTAAGGGATCCAAGGGCGAATTTAGCTGAAGTTCTGGAATTGAAGAGAAGGTGATTGGGAGGGATAGGTGTGTAAATGGCATTATGGGCATACTAGTGACTGGGGAGAATTTTTCGAAATATAAAATCGGCAAGATTTTAGTCACTTTTTATTTATTTATTTTTTTCTACATCGAACCACGCTGAATAACTGCTAACGGAATTCATCTTACTTGGTTTGAGTCAATCAATCTCCAATTTTCGTTCATGTTGACTCACGAGAAACTTCATTTCGAATTTTATTTACAAACATTTTTCTATATTTTTGAATGAAAAAAAAAAGAAAGAAAGAAAATAAAATAATAAAGAGAGTATAAAAAACTGAAAAGATACATCTTGATAAATCTAAGTCCCAAGGGACCGGCTAAAAGTTCCTACCGTTATCTAAACAGTTTGGGATCGAATAAAAACTTATTAAGCAATCTAAGCCTGGAATCATTAGCCGACATTTGAAAGCTTATTTTGTTCCTTTGTAGCCCTCCTTTGCCCCGTTTCCAACAAATTATATTTCTTTCTCTTAGCATAATTTGTTTACTCATCATATTTTTGTTTCGTTCAATAATTATTCTGAAGGCCTCTGAGGAAGTTTCTCTGTGCTTTTGCTCCATTCTCTTCCTCAAAATAGCATTAATTGTCTTCATGTGTCACAAATGCTTTACACACTTGGATCTCTCCTCTGTGGGTGTATCTTGTGTTTTCGTTCGGAAACTACGAAATTCCATTTATTTCCTTGTTTTAGTTACTGCATACAAGAAGGGGCCCGATGAAGTACTGTTATGAGAAAAGTAAGATAAAACTTATTTTTAAACGGCAAATTTTACAAAACTTCAACAGGGCCCGTAACATGATCTAGTTGAAATATGTCCTGAAAAGTAGATGAGAAACAAGAAGGGTCGCTTTCTCTACACTGTAAAAATGAACTGTTGTTTTTACAGTACTATAATACTGGCAGCCGAGGTTCCAATTTAAAACTGTAAAATGCACAGTAATAAATTGTAAAACTAGTAATTTCACAGTTTCTTACTGTAAAGTTAGCAATTTTACAGTTTATTGCCGTAAAATTTAGCTGTATTATACTGTAAAAACAACAGTATAATACTGGCAGCAGAGGTTCCAGTTTAAAGCTGTAAAATGCGTAGTAATAAACTACTAAATTAGCAATTTTACAGGCTATGACTGTAAAATTAGTAATTTTACAGTTTAGTATTGTAAAGTTAGCAATTTTACAATTATTATTGTAAAATTAGCAATTTTTAGTTTATTACTACAAAATTAGCTGTATTATACTGTGAAAACAACATTCATTTTTTACAGTGCAACATTCTTAAAATGAATTTGAGAGACAGATCCTTTTCAGAGCTTCTATGTTGTCCACTCAAATTGGTTCCGGCAAATTAGTAATTTTTTTTGCTCAATGAGGTTAGCAAAAAATAGTATTTATAAGAGTATTTATAAAGATCGTTGTTGTTGTGGTCTTGTGCCAACTGAGCTGGCAATTTGGAGAGGGCTGCTTCACTTTTTCAACTGTACCGTCATTTGGTGTGAAGTCCAACTTCCACAGGACACATCTGCCATAAGGACCCGTTTATAGAGTAGGTAACCATTCATAGCACTACACATTCACGCAAAGAAAGGACAAGGACAGGAGAGAGAAAGTAAACTCATGTTTGTGAAAATTGCAACACCATGAAGGAATCGTCATAATTGAATGAAATTTAATACACAGCTGAGTGATAGTGGTACAAATAAATGATTAAACTTAGAAAGCCAACAAACAATAAAAAATATTGAAATTAGTATTTTGTGTAGCCACCACGCGCTGCAATAAGTGCTGCTACGCGACGTGGCATGGAGTCAAACAAATTTTTAATGTCTGCCTGATCAAGAGCATTCCATACTGTTTGTATGCGTACCCAAAGTTCGTCTGTAGAAGCAACAGGACGAGGATCACGAACGAGACGCCGACCAACGAAATCCCAGACATGTTCAATCGGCGACATATCCGGGAAGGAAGAAGCTGTACCTGCTGCGATGCAAGGAAGGATTGAACAGTCCTAGCGACATGAGGGCGGGCATTATCCTGCTGAAATACAGCGCCAGGCAAGCCTTGAAGGAAGGGGACAGCTTGGGGCTGTAGAACTTCACTGATGTACCGGTTGCTGTTCAGGTTACCCACAATTCGTAGCAATTGAGATCGTCCGTGATATGATATGGCACCCCAGACCATGACTCCAGGTGTTCGTCCACTGTGACGTTCGATAATGCACTCTGGAAGGTGGCGTTCACCGGCATAGCGTCGGACGCGAATGCGGCCATCATGGTACCACAAATTAAAGCGGGATTCGTCAGAAAACACAACATACTGCCAATCAGCACGCCAGTCCTTATGCTGATTGGCCCATTGTAGCCGCAGGCGGCGATGGTTTAGCGTGAGGGGATCCTGTATAAAGGAGTCCTTGCGCGCAGTCCACGCTGCAGCAGACGTCTACGAATTGATGAAGCACACAATGAAACACCTGTAGCTGTTGACCACTGTGCTGCCAGTTGTCTAGAAGAAGCTGTACGGTCCGTCAGCACCATGCGGATCAGGTGTCTATCATCGCGCGCTGACGTCACATTTCGGGGTCCACTCCCGGATTTCCGAGTTGTCCGACACTCGTCCGTCCACTGCTTCCAAACACGCATCACTGTGCTGCTGTTACGCTGCACACGAGCGGCTACTTCACGATAAGACAATCCAGCTTCACGAAGGCCGATGATCCTCCCCCGTTCAAACTCCGTAAGTTGTTGAAACCTCGCTCTTTTTCGTCGAAGAGGCATAAGCAACGTCTGAGCTAACGTTTATCACAAGCAGATAACCACCTATAACCATACACGCCTTGCTGCAGCCGTCTATTTATTCGGATAAATCCGGCGTTCAGAGGGCGCTGCTCAGCGTACGCATGCGCTACGAGTCTAAAATTCTAATCATTTGCATATCATACCCTACTTTGCATTTGCTGAAAATTTCAGCCCATTCGCGCAAGTCCTTCATGGTGTTGCAATTTTCACAAACATGAGTTTAAATCCATGCCCAAACCGGGATTCGAACCCGTAACCCCTCCCATCTTTGACCTCTAGACAAGGTGGCCGGCATTTATACAGAAACAGTATTTATATAGAATATTTATTAAGTCTTGTATTGACAAAAAATAAAATAAAATAAAAAAAAAAAAAAAAAAAAAAAAAAAAAAAAAAAAAAAAAAAAACTTCATTTTTAAACGCAATTCCCGTTTTCTTAACTTTCCCGAAAATAAAAGGAAGGAGAAAAAAAGCGTGAAAGAAGGGTTAATGCTTATTTAAAATTTCGCTGAAGAAAAAAAGTTAATAACAAATAAAATAATCAAATAAGTATTGAAAAAATAAAACCGGAAAGTAGGGTTTTGAGGTAGGGAAAACTCGTGTTTATTGGTTTTCAGTCTTCCACTAATAAATGTTGACTGAACAGTTCGATTCGATCATACTATTCTTTGTTCGATAGTCCTCGGCGAAAGACAGCGTATCCGCATATTTCACTTTTGGTTTGAATCATTTTGGCTTTTAATTTTGAAATGTTCAAAAAAGCTTAACATCAATGTCTACAGGGAAATGCAAGACAAATATACAGTACATAGTATGTACTACATAGTACATACTACATAGAACAGAGTACATATAACAGTGTACATAGAACTAGTACAGAGTACACAGAAAAAGATCCAAAAATTAAATGAATTTTCTTTTTCAGCTTTCACGTAACTGTTCAGCTGAGCGAAATTAAATGACATTCTTCGGGCACATCAAGTTCCATTTAGCTTGCCTGTCAGGGGTTAATAAGATTAGGGGTGTCCACAGGGGGGGGGATTATGCGCAGGTTAGCGCCATCAAATTTCTCGGGGGGGATTTTTTTAACTAATTTTATTTATTTATATCCATCATTATGAATTAATTTTTTTAATTTCTCTTATTTACGAACTTTTTTTAATAAAAATTATTCAAAAATTTATTTTTTTTAATTTAAATTACTTCTGTATTATAATTTTTTATTTATTTATTGTGTGTGTGTGCGTGTGTGTGTGCTTGGAATGTCTGGAAGAGGAAAAAAGCAATTCTATTCTGCACTAATTAGTATTTTAAAAAAATTATTATCTATATATATAAAAGAAAGTCGTGTTAGTTACACTACTTATAACTCAAGAACGGCTGTACCGATATGGCTAAAAATTGGTGGGTAGGTATCTTAGAGCCAGGAGACGGACATAGGCTATAATTTATGTGTGTCAGTTACGTAAATAGAAAAACTGTCTTATTGACTAAGCCTTTTTACTAAGCCTTTTTTGACACCTCCATGGCTGAGCGACATAAAGCACACGTTCTGGCAGCTACTGGTGCGCAGTAAACAGGTTGTAAGCTAGCGGTGCGTTGAGTGTTATTTGACTTTTTTGTGAAGTAAATTACAAACAAACGCGTTACTTTCCTTGAAATTTATATGTGATAAGCTGTCAGAAACGATTGTCACTTAGGAGTTTTTACGCTTCTGAGCCTGAGAGGTAGAGAGCGCTTGATGGGATAGCTCCTGCACTGCAGTTAAAGAGGTTGTTCTTCTCACTACTATTCTATCTTCTATCTATTTCATTTCATTTCATTAGGCGCCGGAGGCGCTGGGTGGAATGATGAGGATGGATGCAAAGTCCCTGTCCTCCAATACGCATTTATTTCCAGTTGGATTTGATTTCTCTGTTTATGGAATTGATTTTTGGACGATTTTGGACAAAGAATTTTTAAATTCTATTGTCATAATAGATGACACCAGCACATGTAAAACGAAAAAAAAAAAAAAAAAAAACACAAGAGAGGCCCCCGCGAAGAAGAGCAGAAATAGCTCGGAAAACAAGTGAAGAGAATTAAGTCGAGAGCACTTGGTTAGTAAACGCAACAAGTCGTCTACCATATGTTGGATTTTTGAGTAAAACCTCGTTGCAAAAAGAGTCATGTGGATTTGAGAATTGACTAAGAAAGGGGGTAAAGTTCACTCGAAATGGTGAATAATTAGGGCAGTCTAAGAGCATGTGTATGAGGTTCTCTGTGATCTTGCATTTGTCGCAGTTGGGACTAGATACTTTCCTCATTTTGAAGAGTTTGTCCTTCG
>JAXGGA010014060.1:0-33224 GCA_038373865.1 Uloborus plumipes
AAAGGTAAAATGAATATCGAAAAATTAAAAATTTGAAAGTAGTGTATTGAGATGGGGAATTTGTGTGTCTGTCGGTCGGTCTGTCTGCCCCCCCCCCTAATAACTTTTGAATGAACATTCCGATTTGGACAAACTTTTTTTTGTTGGAAAGATCTCGGCGAGTACAGCTCATTCCCATATTTGATTTTTCGATTTGAACAATTTTTGGTTCAACTTTGAGCCGTTCAAACAACCTGTCCCGCGATACTAACTTTTTAGTGAACAGTCCGATTTGAACAAACTTTTTTTTGTTCGAAAGATCTTATCAAGGATACTTCATTCCCGTATTTACATTTCCAATTTGAACAATTTTTCGTTCAACATTGAACCGTTCTAACAAGCTGTCACCCCTAATGACTTTTGAGTGAACAGTCCGATTTAAATAAACTTTTTTTTTGTTCGAAGGATCTCAGCAAGGATACTTCATTACCGTATTAAAATTTTCAATTTGAACATTTTTTCGTTCAACATTGAACCGTTCAAGCAACCTTTCCCGACCTAATAACTTCTGAGTGAACTGTCCGAATGGAATAAACTTTTTTTTGTTTGAAAGATCTCGGAGAGGCTCATTCCCATATTTCGCTTTTTGATTTGAACCATTTTTCGTTCAATATTGAACCGTTCAGAAAAAAATTTAACATTAGCGCCTACGGGGAATTTAAGTTGAATGTTGATCCTGAACTTAAAGTCGGATTTCCTTCAAACTAACTTTGTAAGAAAATGGTTTTGATAAATAATGTTTGTAAAGTACTTTTCTGAATAATCTTGTGTGAGGACTCTGATTCCGACGCCGACCCCGCAAACATGGCGGAAATGCAGGTTCAGAAAAAAATGACTGACTGTGCAGACGATTTTTTGTTTATTTATTCATTTGTTTCATTTTATTTATTTTTATTATTATTATTTTTATTTATTTATTTATTATTTTTTTTTTTGGCAGACTATTTTTTTGTAACAAAAACTTTTCATTCACAAGGGCATTTTATTCTATATTTATATTTAACAACTGGCAACGGATTAAAAATGAGATTCGAGACATTTTATTAACGGACGAGTTTTTTCTTTTTTTTTTCTTTCTTTGATAAAATGTGTTTTGATGTTCTTTGTACTTTTAATTTTTTTTTTTGAAAACGTTTGAGGAATTTTTCTACGGAAGAACTAACAGTTATGTTCTTTAAAAGGTGCGGCAAAACTTTATTTATTCTAACAAAAAGTTCAAAGGCTAAAAGTATTTTACTACAAGTACTTTTATTGCTAGCTTGACTGATTTACCCTTTCCCAAATTTTACTGCAAAATTCATTTGTCTTCTAGAAAATAAAAATGCCTTTGAGGAAAAAAATAAGCAGCGTACAAAATGTACTGTTTGTGGCAACTATGACTGGTAACATATTGTAATCGGAAGCAGTAAAATATCACTTGCAAAAACGTATCACAAAACGCTGCGTTTCTTACGTTAGTGAATAGTGTCTGTAGTAATGTTAAACTTTTCGAGTTCAAATTATTTCCATGCTTTTGATTAACCTAAATACAAGTTAGAGCGCGGGGGCAGCGTAGCGCTATGTACACTACTGCCTGCAGTCATATGTTAATCGGTAAAATCATTAAGCAATACAAAATTATTCACTGAGTTTACAAAATCATACTCAAACGTCTATTTTCTATTATTCCTTGTTACAAAGCACAGATCGAAAAGCATACCACATGCTTACCTTTACATACACGATTGAAAAACTACATTTATACAATGTTATGGAATATAAATTTATTCTGCATATCCGGATGTTTGCTTCAGGCCTCAAAATGGAACTTTGAATTTCAATAATGTTCGATATGACCGCATCGGTTCGCATGGAACCAAAATTTAACATAAATACAATTGATAGGTACCCGGAGAAAACATATTCCTGCTGCACGGAGAGATTGAATTTTTTTGGTTCTTTTTAAATAAAAGATGCTTTTTCTGCAATGAATAAGGAAGCGTTTTCTCCCCGAGGAGAAATAGTACTCTAGACTTTAAAAAGAGCGTGTGATCATAAATCGAAGAATATATGCCGGTACATTTATCATGGAAAATATTTCCACAGTAGATATGTTCCCACTCTTGCTTACATTTCGCCACGAGTGCATTAGATGCGGGAACATTTTTGCAATTTAAAATCCGAATTTTATTTTAGATGTGTTCATGCAAATACATACGTATTTTATTTTGATTAAGCATAGAAAATATGATAAGAAATTACAGCCCATTTGTGTGAAATGTAATCAAGAAAATATTTGAGAACGAATGTACAAAAATCTGTGTGTACCATAATATGAGTTTCAGTGAATGCTGGTAAAAGGAAATTAAGTCAGTAAATCATTTCATAATAGCAAGAACAATGGAAAACAAAAAGGATATTATTGAATTACTAAGAAAATTTTCAGTTAACCCTCGTGGGTTCCTTGGGGTCATATGTAACCCCAATGCAATTTCTGTTTAATATATCTTGTTAATCAACCAGTTGTTTTAAATGGCATTTTGTGGCTTTTATTCTTCTAGTTTTCTATTCAAAATGATGCTATTATTGTGTTTTATTTTTCCCGAATTGCATTTTTTGCACACAAGACCCTTGGGTTACTTCCCCAGAATGCCAAAAAAAAAGAGGACGTTGCAACTTTGTCCAAGAGAACTGGACAGAAAATGCATCGAAAAATGTCATAAGTGTTTGAAATTCACTTGCAAAAAATCATGTTTTTTCAGGTCTGTAACAGTTGTAAAAAAATCTACAGTTATTGTAATTTTTGCTCTAAAATTTTAATTTTTAATGCATAAACTAAATTTAACTTTGATTGTGTCTTTTTATTTTTATTTTTTAGCACTAAAAAGTGAGTGAACTTAAATAATGCGTGTAACATTCAATAATCATAATAAATTAATTATAGGAAGCATTGGGGTCTTTAATGACCCCAAGGGTCTTGAGTGTAACTGAAGTGGGAGGGACCCACGAGGGTTAAACGTAGTGGGGGTGGGATTTAAACGTAGAGAAAAGGAGTTCTTAATATATGATTACACTAAAAGCTTGAAAGAAGATTGATTAAAAACAAAGTACAATGTAAATGCTTACATTGATTTTGAACGCATTATGGAGCCATTTACATGAAATGTATTTCGCACACAATGGAGTTGAAAGTAAGTCATTCTAAGTACGGATGATAATGACTGAGCTTTTTTTTTTACTTCCTTTTACGTAGTAAAGGAAGTATTGTGATCGCGAAAAAAAATCACTCAAATTTGGGTCTAAATTTTGATTTTGCTCACCCCCGGATGAATGTTCAGTAGTTTTTTCGACTTGTCACCACGTGCATATGTACCTACCAACATATAAACAGCCGAAAAATCCTTTTCAACCACCCCCGAGTTAATTACGACGAGTTTTCTCGTGACGTCTGTATATAGAGGGTGTTTTTTTTAGAGGTATAGAACTTTAAGTTGGCAAAACTTTTTTAACTGGCGGCCATTTTGTCAGCTGTAAAGTGATTTATGCTTAGTTTGGTTTGGCATTTCAACATGAAGTCACACGATCACCTAGCAAGGCGTGAATTAGGTGAATGGGCCCAAAACAAGATCGCCGTTGATCCCGATTTTCATAAGCGAATTTTGTTTAGCAATGAAGCTAACTTTTGGTTGAATGGCTACGTCAATAAACAAAATTGCCGTATTTGGAGTGATGATAATCCTTAAGTGTATGTTGGGACACCGTTACATCCAGAAAAACTGACTGTTTGTTGTGCTTTATGGACTGGTGGAGTAATTGGTCCATCCATTGGTCCATCCTTTCTTTAAAAACGATGCTGGCCAGAACGTTACAGTCAATGGTGACCGCTATAGAGCCATGATTACTGACTTTTTCGTTCATCAGTTGAACAATTATGATGTGCAGGAGCTGTGGTTTCAACAAGATGGCGCAACATGTCACATAGCTCGTGTCACAATTGATTTATTGAAGGATACGTTTGCTAACCGCACAGTTTCACGTTTTGGGCCCGTGAATTGGCCTTCAAGATCGTGCGATTTAATACCGCTTGACTATTTTCTGTGGGGATATCTGAAGTCGCTAGTCAACGCCGATAAGCCCACAACGATTGACCACTTGGAGGACAACATTCGCCGCGTTATTGCCGATATACGACCACAAATGTTGGGAAAAATAGTCGAAAATTGGACCTCCAGATTAGACTACGTCCGAGTAAGCTTTGGCGGTCATATACCAGAAATCATGTTTAAATTATAATGCCAGAAGATTATCTTTCGAGTAAAATAAATTTCATGTCAATTTAAAAAAATCATCTTTGTTTTATTCCATTTCAAAGTTCTATACCTCTAAAAAAACACCCTTTACGTATGTATGTGCGTTGTATGTGCGTATGTGTGTCGCATAACTCAAAAACTATATGCCGTAGAAGCTTCTAGTTTGGTATGTAGGCTCTGAGAATAGTCTAGTTTGCACCTCCCCTTGTGGTTGCATTTGAATGTTCTCAAGGGGGTGTTTTACCCCTTTTTGGGGTAAATCGGTGTTAATTTCAATGAAGATTCAAGTTTTATGAATTGGCGTGACCATTTGGAGATATGTCGCCAAGTTTTTGGTCGCCAAGTGTTTGATGCCGACTTGGCAACATATCGCCAAGTTGGTGACAAATTTGGCGAAATTTTTTTTTTTTTAAATTTGGGTTCGATTTGGCGCTATTAGCGATATTTAGCGAAAAATTCACGAATGATATTAAAATCGGCAGTATTTAGAAAAATAACCATTGTAAAACATTCTTTGCATTGTTTCGTGGCATATTAGGGTTGTAAATATTTGAATTGTTACCTTGCTCACTCCAAGCACTTTTTTAACACTTAAGGCAACTACTAAGAAATGTGCACGTAAAAGGAAGTAAGTGTGGGGTCCATACCAGATTTTTTTTATTATTTGCATTGATATTAAATAAGCCTGACAAAGAGGCATGAAAACTTCTTCACAAACATTCTAACACTAACAGAGTTATGATGACTGCTACGAAATCTGAAAGTTATTTGCTCTGCGAGTTCCAACTAGCAGTCGTGAAAACCTGTAAAAACTGTTGAACGCTGGAAATTGTTGTAAACAACATTTAATTATGCATGAAACATATGAATGTATGCAATCAAGCAAAATAGAAACTTGATTGTAAATAAGGATGCTAGAAACATTGTGAAATTCTGTTGTGAAGATAAATTTTAGCTTTTTACTTCCTTTTACGTAGTAAAGGAAGTATTGTAATCGCGAAAAAAAATCACTCAAATTTGGGTCTAAATTTTGATTTTGCTCACCCCAGAATGATTGTTGAGCAGTTTTTTCGACCTATCAGCATGTCCATGTGTACCTGCTAACATATAACCAGCCGTAAAATCCTTCTCAACCACCCCCGAGTTAATTACGACGAGTTTTCTCGTCACGTCTGTATATACGTATGTATGTGCGTATGTATGTATGTCGCATAACTCAAAAACTATGTGCCGTAGGAGCTTCTAGTTTGGTATGTAGGTATTTGGTATGAGGGTGGTTTAGTTGTGCACCTCCCCTTGTGGTCGCATTCGAATGTTCCCAAGGGGGTGTTTTTTGGTATCTAGAACTACAACCAAAGACAGACATTCTGATTAGTCACAATACATGATAATAATGTTTTGTTTATGTATTAGCGGATCTTTCAAAATAATTCTAAGAAGGTAAAATCTTACCTGCATTCCGCTTCGTGTTGGGCGCTTGCAATCGTGTGGAGAGTATTCGAAAAAGAGAAATCATTTTACATCAAATATTATATTTAAAACAAACTATTTACATGTTAGCTATTTACAAATCAAAACTGCAGCGACAAACAGATCAGAACGCTCCATCACAAATTAATCGTGTCTAATCGTTCTATCAATTCGTTATTATTTTTATCGCGTTCTTCATTTCAGTTCAGTTCACTTAATTTTATTCAAAGCAGGAAAAGTTAAAAATAACTGCGATCGGAATGTCAGTTGCAAGATCCTCCCACCTTGAGTTCTGCACCCATGAAGAACTCAATCTGTGGCGGAGCCAGGTCTATCGGGTGGTTTTACTGTTCGTCCACTTCGCGTTGCCACTGATTCCTGGTTCTTATGAGTGATGACTTTGTCTCTCAAGACCATGCTTTCAGCATCTTCTGATATTTCTAAACTGTACACACGTTGTACAGGTCGCGTGAGGATTCCGGACTTTGTTTTTATTTTCACAACTCTGATAATTCCGTCTTTGCCTGGTAGGACTTCAACAATTCGCCCAATTGGCCACTGAAGCCGTTTTAGGTTGTCTGATCCTATCAGAAAAATTTCGCTAACAGAGAGAGGCTTTGCTTCTTTCGAACATTTTCTTGCATATTGTAGCTGTTCGAGGTATTCTTGCCGAAATCTCCTTCGTAGATCTTCCCGTACTCGTTGTACAATCTTCAATAAACTTTTTTCCGCATTTTTCATCTCCTGTATCGTTAGATTTCCTTCAGATTTAGAATCCTTTGACTTTGAATTCAAGTAGAATCTATACATCCATCCAATGACTCTAATTAGTTCATGATAGTTTGAGAATCTGCGAAACATTTCTTCGCTTTCAACGTTGACTTGTGTGTTTATTCTAGCACTTTTAGGTTTTTCTTGAGAAATTTCTTTATGATAAAAAACTAAATCAAATCGTGGCCATTCGTCTTCATTCTTCTTCAACCAAGCCGGGCTCTCCCACCATCTCATTGCCAGCAACTTTCTAGCTGAGCAGCTCCTGGAAGGAAGGTCAGCTGGATTCTCATCTCCTTTTCTCACTTCTTCGACTATGCCTAGATCTTCCCAATTTTTAAAAACTTCATCATATCGATAAATTAAATTTTGAGAAAGAAGTTTTCGTGTTGTCGTTTCCAGGCGTTTAAGGGCTAATTCTTTATTTGTAGGTAATGGTAAACGATCTTCGGCCCAAGGTAGTGCCACTTCATAACGTCCTTCATGATTTATAGAAACAGAATTCTGAAATTCCATCTTCATTTGTAAATCCTTTTCTTCTTTGTCCTTTTTAACGATCGGATCAGTTATACCTAATACATCTAAATTCCACATTTCTGTAATGGTAAAATCTTTCATAAACAAATTTGTTACCAATTCTTTATTTGTAGGTAATGGTAAACGATCTTCGGCCCAAGGTAGTGCCACTTCATAACGTCCTTCATGATTTGTAGAAACAGAATTCTGAAATTCCATCTTCATTTGTAAATCCTTTTCTTCTTTGTCCTTTTTAACGATCGGATCAGTTATACCTAATACATCTAAATTCCACATTTCTGTAATGGTAAAATCTTTCATAAACAAATTTGTTACCACCATTGTAGAATTATCCTTATGTTCATCAAATGGCATTTTCCCCATCAAGATCCATCCCAAATGGGTTCCGACAGCTACGAGTCCACATGGCAGAGGTATGACGTTACCATTGAGAAGTTTACCCGCTACATCAGCTCCAATCAACAAATCTATGTCTGAAGATTCTGCTTCCTTCGCAATCACTTGATCTGTCGTAATTATATTTCTTTCATTCAATTCTTGTATGTAAGGATCTAACTTTAAAGTCGGTATTTTAGAACATATTTTTTCTTGGTCAAGTACTTCAAAATTGCAGTGATATTCTTTGTTAATGCTGCTGGCTAATACTCTGTATCGGGAATGTTTTTCTATGTGTTCCTTACCCCCAAACAAATTATGAATAATATTTTCTTCTTTGATTCGATCATACTGCATTTCTTCAGCCACTCGTTTACTCAAGTATGATCGTTGGGATCCGGAGTCAATAAGACATCTCACGATTTTTCCTTCCTTTCTCCCTCGCAATCTGACATACAAAGTTTGCAAGAGAATATCAGGACTACAAGTGCGATTACTTAGCACTGTGTCATTAATAACAGTTTGAGCGTCATTCTTTTGGGGTATCTGTGTTTTCATTCTATCGTTCTCTTTCTGTTTGATTTCATTACACATTATAGTAGCATGTTTTCCCTTACATCGTTCACAATTAATTTTTAATTTACACATGCGAGCCCTGTGACCTACTTTAAGGCAACAAAAGCAACAGCCCTTTTTCATTAGTATTTTCTTTTTATCATCTAAACTCATTTTCAGCACATATCGACAAGCTGAGGATTCATGATTTTTCTTCTCACAAAAAACGCACGCGTTCGAATCTGTGGAACCAAAAAGTCCGACTGCGGTTGGAACTTTTTCTTCTTCCCCTCTACTTGTATGAGGTGGTACAGAATGTTTTGTCATTCGCTTCAAATCGAAGTTGAAACTTTCTTTCGCTAAAGAAATCCTTTCCTCGCCTTCAACTTCCGTTTTCAAGAAATTCATTAGAGAGGTCAGTTTATTAAATTCTTTCGCATTTTCATTTTTTAGCGACATGCTTCTTTCCCATACTCTAATAATTTCTTCTGGTAAACAACTCTCAACTAATGGATATAAAATCGAAGCGTATTTATCGGAAGTAACACCGAGAGAATTTAATGCTCGAATATGCGATTCCACTTTATCATATAAATTGGCCAGGCGCATCTTCTTTTGACCCATAGAATTAGTCAAAACTAAACTCAGTAGCTCTCTTACATATACTTCAATAAGCAAGTCTTCTCTGCCAAATCTAGCGGTCAGGCATTCAATCGCGTGCTGGTAATTTTCCGCAGATGGGGGAAACGAATCAATTAGTTCTCGAGCACGAGAACCTTCTACGGTAGCTTGCGATAAGTAAATAAATTTATCTTCCGGTGCTATATTCATATCTTCGTGTATTTTTCTAAATTGCCCCCAAAAGCCGAGCCAATCTTTAATATCCCCATTAAATCTTTTTAATTCTATTCGCGGTAATTTGAATCGCCTTTTATTTGACGTCGTTTCACTCAGAACAGTTGATTTGTCATTACTAATGCTGCGTAGAATTTTGTCAGTTTTCGTTCTTAGCTGTATGAATCGTTCTTCATATGATTCATAAGAATTGTATTCAAGCACAAATTCTTCTTGCGAACATGTCGAATCATTCGCTAATATTTCTTGTATTTCTTTCTCTTTTAGATCAAGTGCACACCATTTTTCACTCAACTGATTTATTAATACCTCTATTTCTTCGGAACTACAATCCGTAGTTTTTAAGTATTCTTCTAGTTGATTTGCGATTCTCGAAAAACCACTTCGCAATGGTGTGCGCAATTTCTTTAAACTCTCCATTATTTATTCAATATTAAGCAAAACTATCGTATTCTATTTTTAGCTTTAACTCAATTCTAAATACTTGCAAACGCCCACCCGGGGGCGCCAGAAAAATGTATTAGCGGATCTTTCAAAATAATTCTAAGAAGGTAAAATCTTACCTGCATTCCGCTTCGTGTTGGGCGCTTGCAATCGTGTGGAGAGTATTCGAAAAAGAGAAATCATTTTACATCAAATATTATATTTAAAACAAACTATTTACATGTTAGCTATTTACAAATCAAAACTGCAGCGACAAACAGATCAGAACGCTCCATCACAAATTAATCGTGTCTAATCGTTCTATCAATTCGTTATTATTTTTATCGCGTTCTTCATTTCAGTTCAGTTCACTTAATTTTATTCAAAGCAGGAAAAGTTAAAAATAACTGCGATCGGAATGTCAGTTGCAAGAGTTTACTTATATTAAGTCTCTACACAAATAAATAGGATTTAGCATTGTTAAAGGACTATTACCGTCCGTCCGTGAAAACCGCGCCGGCACTAGCGAACAGTTCCACTGAAAAAAGGGTTGTGGATGATAACTTAATGAAGTTTTCAATTTAAAACTTGCATTTGCTATATCTTTTTGACATATTCAACTAAACAATGTATTTGAAATTAGAACCGTTCCACGTTGTTTGATACGACTCAAAATGGCTTTGTATTGTTCTTCTCCTTGGTGCTATCTTACCTAATACCTCTATTTTGGTAAGATCGGAGAAAACCTGACGCATGCGTAAATGAGCGGAAGGTTTAGGGTTTTACCTAAGAAAACCAGACAATACCGTTGTCTGTTTAGGCGCTAAGATGTTGAGAACAGCGCCAAGCAGGTAAGCGAAATGTTCATGAATAGAATCGCCAATCCAAAGAGTAATTTATGTAAGTGGTAAATATAGGCACCACGTAGCAACCCTCTTTATTTACTTCCACTATCACTTCTACCTAAATTCACTATAGACCAATGCTGCTGTGGTTCATTTACCGTTAATGCAAGTTTGCTCAAATCCATATCCTCCAAATTACAGCAACGTCTGACAATGTGTTTTTTGAAATTGTTTCTTCGTTAATTTTAATTTACTTTCTAGAGATTCAAGAAATGTTATGAATACTACGTTTTCCTAAAACTCCAATTTATTTTCAAAACTATAACAGAATATGTTCAAATCTATAACAGTATTACAAACAAGATATATGTTTAAAGGCTAAGACCTATATTGTATCATTTTTCTTATTCCTTCAAGTTTCTTAATGGAACTTTCCTTTATTTGAGAACTAAAGTTCTATTTCTTTGTAATCCGCTAGAGACCTAAGCAGTTTATACGATTCAACACTAAGTTGACTTCATGCATTTTTAAATTTTCTTTCAAAGAAAGATTCTCGCAATACTTTGTTTCAGTTCGAATCAAAACATTATTGCGATTCTTTGAGCGGAATACTCATGGGATCCAGTGTTTCTACTACTTTTTCCGAATAATTGGCTTCTTATTATAACATAACTTTTTTCTTATCCTCATTATAGAACTTTCCTTTGTCCAACTGAGGCATATTTTTATTTTATATCTTAAATTGAAATTTATTTTATTGAAGGTAGATCATAACACATGTGGATACTTGCCTTAGTATGAATTTTTAAGTTGTTGTATATGATACAATTTGCGAGACGTTCTTGACGATAAAATGTTGAAAAACAAGATTTGACAGCATTTAAACATGTTCAGTGAAATATTATTTCATCTCAATATTCATATTTAATCGATTATTAGGAATTTTCTTTTAAACTTTTTTTTATTTGTTTTTTTCTGCTGTACGGAAAAACTTGGTAAAGCTGGAATCTCGTAAAAAATGATAATCATAATAAATATATGTCTGAATCAAATGCTTACATGTTTGTAATAATGTGAACTATCATTACAGAAACATAATTATTAAATTTCCATTGAAAAAAAAATGTTTACACCTTAGTTTCAATTTTTTTCGTTACACGATCAAGGAAAAGACAGGGATCTTGAAATCATTTTTTTCACAGGAAGCATTGCAGTGGTAAAAAATTTTTCAATTAAATTTCATCTTAAGCATTTTTTTTTCATTAGTTTTCGAATGCATAATGACCATTTTACTCGGCATTTCTGTACGTGTATGTAGAAAAGAACGCATAAGAACTGTATATAATTATTTGTCTACATACAGTTTAGCCATGTATAAGATGAAATGACCAACATCTGGTTCACTAGCAGAAGTAGAAGCATCTATTAGTTTTTAGAAAAGCCAGCATTTGCAGATTTGTGTTAACCTTTAAGAGCAAATGGCATTGAAATCAGGAACGTCTTTTACTTCCTTTTACGTCGTAAAGGAAGTCTACTCAAATTTGGGTCTAAATTTTGATTTTGCTCACCCCCGAATGAATGTTCAGTAGTTTTTTCGACCTATCAGCACGTGCATATGTACTAGGGTGAGTCGAAAAAATCGATTTTTTTATTTCGAAATAGCATTACCTCTCAAAAGTTGTGGTTTAGTATCCATAACTTGGGAAAAATAAGAAAAAAATTCTAAATTGACGTCTTCGGTTCGCGCATGAGGCTCAAAGTTGGAAAAAATATGTTAAAAATGGAAATTTTCAAAAAGAAAAAAGAAAAAAAAAACTGTAACTTTTTATAATGCAAATACCATAAGCTGTAAATATTTTGTGCATTTTTAATCTAAAAAAATATTTTATAGCTTTCACATACGATCTTTAGTTTGCACATCAGCCTTAAATTGGGCTAAAATCGCCTACAATGTCAATTTTCGAAAATATCGACTTTTTTTATTTCGAATTCGTACTACCTCTCAAAAGTTGTGGTTTAGTATCCACAACTTGGGAAAAATAAGAAAAAAATTCTAAGTTGACGTCTTCGGTTCGCGCATGAGGCTCAAAGTTGGAAAATATATGCTAAAAATGGAAATTTTCAAAAAATAATTTGAAAAAAAGTAATTTTTTTTCTATCGAAACTGCTTTAAATTGTTAGTAGATAACATAAGTTGAACCCAAAAAATTATATATAACTTTTAGAAGATACATTCTGTTTGTGCATAAGGCTCAAGATATGAAAAAAAATGTCAAAAACTGAACCAGAACGCACTATGTCGGAGCTGTGCCGGTATATTTTTGTTCTACAGCCGACTTTTCTAGACATTACACATATTCTAGGAGACAGTTCAAAGTCCCTGCAGTCTGCACTCCCTTTGGTTGTCACTTAGTCAGCTAGACCCGCCAAACAAACAGCATCTTTAATTAGCAACTGAAAGTGAATCAAAAAGTGCAGCTTGTTTAGCTTTGAGTGAGTTTTTTTTGTAACTTTATAGCATATTTTTATGCTCAAGTTTTGTTATACTGTTCTCCTTTCTCCGAATAATAAATAATGGAACCCCGGAAAACTTCTAAACGTTTAATTATTTGTCCGTTTTTTGGTGTACCGAAAGGGTTAAGTCAAAATGTTTTAACCACATGTGCAGATGTGTTGTTAGCTTGCTTTGAAGAAAAATCGCAATCTGTAAAAGGCGAACCTTTTTCAAGGATTTCAGATTGCATAGCTCATAAAAGAAATTTACTGCAAAGCTTCTATACCAACGGTCAGTCATGTACGTATTGTAAAATTGATAAAGGATTACCATAATACTACACTTTGAGAAAGTCATTCAGTCGTGATAAAGATAAATTGAACTTCAAGACAAAACTCAATCATTTTGTTGATTAAGCGAAGTCTAAACTTTTTGACGTTGCTTCTTTCAAGTGTGCAATGAATTTTTCGTGTTCTTGTGCTAAAAAGCCAATCTCTTGTAGATGTACACTATACATCTGTACATTGGTATAGAAGCTTTGCAGTAAATTTCTTCTATTTAAGCAGATATGCAATCTGAAATCCTTGAAAAAGGTTCGCCTTTTACAGATTGCGATTTTTCTTCAAAACAAGTTAACAACACATCTTTACATGTGGGTAAAACACTTTGACATAACCCTTTCGGTGCACCAAAAAACGGACAAACAATTAAACGTTTAGAAGTTTTCCGGGGTTCCATTATTTTTTACTCGGAGAACGGAGAACAGTATAACAAAACTTGAGCATAAAAATATGCTATAAAGTTACAAAAAAAAAACTCACCCAAAGCTAAACACGCTGTACTTTTTGATCCACTTTCAGTTGCTAATTAAAGATACTGTTTGTTTGGCGGGTCTAGCTGACTAAGTGACAACCAAAGGGAGTGCAGACTGCAGGGACTTCGAACTGTCTCCTAGAATATGTGTAATGTCTAGACAAGTCGGCTGTAGAATAAAAATATACCGGCACAGTGCCGACGTAGTGCGTTCTGGTTCAGTTTTTGACTTTTTTTTTCCCTACTTTGAGCCTTATGCACAAACAGAATGTACCTTCTAAAAGTTATATGTATATTTTTCGGTTCAAATTATGTTATCTACTAACAGTTTAAATCAGATTCGATAGAAAACAATTACTTTTTTTTCCAAATTATTTTTTGAAAATTTCCATTTTTAGCATATATTTTCCAACTTTGAGCCTCATGCGCGAACCGAAGGAGTCAACTTAGACTTTTTTAAATTATTTTTCCCAAATTTTGGATACCAAACCACAATTTTTGAGAGGTAATGCGATTTCGAAATTAAAAAAATCGATATTTTCGAAATTTGACATTGTAGTCGATTTTAGCCTAATTTAAGGCTGATGTGCAAACTAAAGATCGTATGTAAAAGCTATAAAATATTTTTTTAGATTAAAAATGCACAAAATATTTACAGCTTATGGCAGTTGCATTATAAAAAGTTACAATTTATTTTTATTTTTTCCTTTTGAAAATTTCCATTTTTAACATATTTTTTCCAACTTTGAGCCTCATGCGCGAACCGAAGACGTCAACTTAGAATTTTTTTCTTATTTTTCCCAAGTTGTGGATACTAAACCACAACTTTTGAGAGGTAATGCTATTTCGAAATAAAAAATTTCGGCTGTTTATACGTTGGTAGGTACATATTATGTACCTACCAACGTATAAACAGCCGAAATTTCCTTTTCAACCACCCCCGAGTTAATTACGACGAGTTTTCTCGTGACGTCTGTATATACGTATGTATGTGAGTGGTATGTGCGTATGTGTGTCGCATAACTCAAAAACTATATACCGTAGAAGCGTCTAGTTTGGTATGTAGGCTCCGAGGATGGTCTAGTTGTGCAGCTCCCCTTATGGTTGCATTCGAATGTTCTCAAGGGGGTGTTTTACCCCTTTTTTGGGGTAAATCGGTGTTAATTTCAATGCAGGCTCAAGTGTTATGAATTGGCGCGACCACTTGGCGATATGTCGCCAAGCTTTTGGTCGCCAAGTGTTTGATGCCATCTTGGCAACATATCGCCAAGTTGGTGACAAATTTGGCGAAAAAAATTATTTTTTTGAATTTGGGTTTAACTTGGCGCTATTGGCGATATTTTGGGAAAAATTCACTAAATGATGTTAAAATCGGCAATATTTAGAAAATTAACCATTGTAAAACATTTTTTTGCATTGTTTCGTGGCAGATTAGGGGTGTAAATATTTGAATTGTTACTTTGCTCACTCCTTGCGCAAGCACTTTTTTTTAACACTTAAGGCAACTACTAAGAAATTTACACGTAAAAGGAAGTAGTGTGGGGTCCATACCAGATTTTTTTTAAGTTTTCCTCTTATTCTGAATAACTCGCCGTATTTTGACGCTTGTTAATTCTCCAGTAAACCTGAAACAGACTGTATGTATCTTATAATTAAACTCAAAAACAGAATACTGCAGAAAGACTGAAATGTTGTATCTATAATTGAGGCAAACCTAATCTGGCAGCATTTTGAAGGCTAAGCGCATCCTAATCACGACATTACGACCCTGCCTAGGTTTGTCCCAACTATAGTACGTGTATGTGGTCTAGCTATGTACTTAGAGGTAAAGAGCACTATGTAACAAAACAAAACTTTCCAGGAGTTTTATTCAACGATATGTTTCGTACATATTTGTTTACTATATTTATTCTCATGGGATTCTAAAATAAAAATTTACCACGCATTTTTTTTTACTTCTGCCTTTTTAATATTTCATGAAGTAGCATTTTTAAATTTTGCATTTTTTTTTCTTGATTGGTCTTAAAATATAATTGGACTTAGTGTCTCTAACATATCAGGTAAAGAGCTGTGCATTTACTCTTTTAGGCTGCAATCGGATTTTCAAAAGACTCTTTATTGGCTTTATTGGTGGATTTTTCACCAACATACTTTCTTCCTGGTAATAAATAGTTCAACATATCTAACATTCAGCATGCAGTGATGATCTTTTCTGCGCAACCATAAGTATTTTTCTTTTTGCAATTCGAAAGTAGTACCTTGTTTGAATTGTCGAATTAGTCAAACAATGAAAAAAAAATGCAACCATCTGTTACTTTGCAGAAATGACAGCTCGTCGAACTCATGGCATAGATAAATCAAAATAAATAAAATATGCGACTCAAAAACTTTGGCTATTTTAACTGCTTAACTGTGTTTCAGGTTCTTTCAGATAACATATTCGCCCTAGCTGGCAGTTTTTCAAGTGCATAGTAAATCTGGTTAGAGAGTATGTGTTTTAAATGAAGCGTCACCTCGTGCATACATTTCGTAATTTCTTCAACTGGAAATTATAAATAAAGTATATGTATGTCAAAAGCTTGCAGACATAGTAACATATCTAATTTATGATGTATATTTGCAACAGTTTTAATTTGTCTCACAAGCTCAGATAATGTACAGTATTTTAACAAGTAAGGAGCATTTCGTCACTTATAATTCGCAAAATAACAATCAAGTATTTTTTTATTCCATTCGTCCAGATTCCAATCCATTTTCAATTCAAAAGCTTTATTAAGATTTTAGCTGTTCTGCCATTGAAACAAATTAAATGTAAAAAAATCATACTAGCTGATCCGTGCAAAAAATTTTGCACCAGAAAACTTTTCACGCATGCTTCTACTCAACATACTTTATAGGAAGGAGTAAGTGAAACATCGATGTAAGGAGGAAAGAGTACAGGACGGATGCTTTATTAAATCGCAGGTGTATTAATTTTTTTAACATGACGAAAGCTTGGACAATAGAATAGTGACAGTTTTAAGATTTGGTGAACGTATAATATTTACAGCATATACTTAAATACCGACTAGAAAAAGTTTCTGACATGGAAATTACTTTTACCATTATTGAGCCTTCTTAGTAGACAGCACAGTTCTGCCTTTTAACAGGGTAAACTTAGGTTTATATAAGCAACTGAATTACTAAAAAATCCGTTTTTACGCGTAACTTAAAAAAAATATATATATTTTAAAATTGATGTTTAGCTGTTTTCGGCAATAGTCGAGAAAAATATATTTCAAACGATGCATTATTTATAAAATTTAATAAAGTATTAATGTAGTTATCGCGTAAACCTCGAGAAAAAAATATATAACGTAAGAAATCCTACATATTACTGTTCACCAAAATGCTTAGTATTGTTTTTTTTAAACTTTTCGATGGTTATGCACTCTACAAAACTTTTGAATAGTAAAATAAAATTTCACAAATGTTTTTAAGCTATTCAAATCAAGTAACTTATGTTTATCATTCTAATATTTTAGCGAAATTGTATAAAATTTATAAATTTCGTCGAGCAAACGTGTTTTCTATTTTGTTTACGTTTATAATAAGCATGCAGTAAAATACCTCCCCAGTTCAGCACAATAAGAAATAATATTTTCGAAAAAGTCGTTTTGGACCTTAATTGGTAATCTATATACATAAATGACTACTTGTATGTGTGTATGTATGTTCGGGATAATCTTCAAAACTAATGGACCGGTTTTAACCATGTTTCCTCGTAGATAGCTACATTAACAGGAATCAGGATAGGGGCTATAATTTATTTCTAAAAAACTTAGTTGAAAAAAGTTATTATGGAAAACAATAAATTTCATGTTATTTTCCCATTAAATGATTAAATTTTCAACCCATTTTTGCAAAAATTTGTTGCCTTGCAACAACAATATTAATAGTTATCATAATGAAAATTTTAAATCAAGGCTTCTCTGGAGTAAGTATGAAATTTATTGCTTTCTTAGGATTTTGATATCCATCCATGCCAATAATCGATGCCGGGTTAAATAAAAGAGGATTGATTTTGACAACAGTTAGAAAATGGAAAGTGATTTTTGGTAAAATCACACGGATGAAATAAATAACGCATTTCAGTTTGATTTCACGTTCTCCTCCACACCCAGTTAATCTACTGCATGGCACAAAAATACCTTTGAGAAATATGATTCTACTGAGATTAGTTGAAAGTCATGTATTTATTTTCTTGGATTGTTATGTTGCATCTAAACCCATGCGACGCCGGGTACATCAGCTAGTTTAACTATAAATGTAATCAACATTGTTCTGCTAAAAATAAAATACTCGTTTCAGAAGCCATAATTTCATTGTAATAAATAGAACAATCACCCTAATTACGTATTTCTTCTTTCGACTTTAATTTATAAACGTCCAAGTAATTCAATCACTACTACATTATTTTGAAATTATACAACGCATTGAGCATGACAACGTTTCTTTGTTTCCGGTATAATTAAGAAAACGAACCCAATTACCTTCAAGATGATGAAAACTAATAACATTTGCAGCCCTGTATTCACTGAGAAATATTACCCTGAAGCAATTAGAAGAAAGAAAGGTCGTTATCAAACGTAATTTTCTTTGGAAAACATACGCTCTAGTTGTATTTCTAAAGTAAGAAGTTCATTTTTAAACTTACCGACTTACCTTTTTATTACCGACTTCAACATAGTAGGAGGTTATACTATTCGTCGGAGATTTTTTTTGTATGTTATATGATTACTCGAAGACGCCTAGACCGATTTCAAAAATTCTTTTTTTGTTAGAAAGGGTTTCATTTCCGATTGGTCCCATCGCCTCGTGGTCCGGGTTCGATAACCTGCAGAAATCTTTCGAAAAAGAAATCGGAATCACAGTAATCGTAATAATGACCAATTTTGAATGTAGGGTTTCTCTGGATTAATTCATTTCTATGGTCTTTTTATCTTCATGTAGTGCGGATAACTTTGTTTTGAAATATCTACTTATATTAAAAATTGAGTATCTTTCTATGTCCTGCTTCTTTCTCCTGAACGCTAATGAACTGAAAGTCGAACCAGGTACCGATAGATTCATAATTTTTCAGGTTTTATCAGATTCAATTTATATAATTATGCGATTTTAATTAACGAAGATATCAATTAATAAGTAGTCAAATTTAAAGTGATTTGTCCTAAATGATTAAAAATGAAATCCATTGTTACAAAACGTGGTTGATATGTAACAGTAGTAATGATGATAATGAGAATTTTGAATGAAGGCTTAACTAAATCAAGCATGAAATTCAACTAAATTTAAACTTTATTCTCAACTTTATTTAAAAGCGTAATTTTTAGTTTTTTAACTACATTTTGATTATTTTAAGTGCATTTACACTAAAAAGAATGAAATAAAATATTTTTGAAAAAAAATAGAACCTACTTCAGTTGGAAATTGTATACGTGTATGTGTGTGTGTAGAACACAAGAAGCCTCCACCAGAAGGAGCGGAAGTCGCTGGACCGGAAGAGGACTTGCACCAAAGTCAGGTGGACGAGCAGAGCTGCTTCTTGAATCAAAGAAATGAACCGCGGCAGCTAAGGTCAAACGAGATGAAATATTGAGTTTTCATTGCTCAAAAAAAAATAAATTAAATAAAATAAATTAATAAATAAAAATAAAAGAAAGAAAGAAAAAAAAGGAGAACAGAATGTAAATTGTAAATATTTAAGAAATTGGAGCGGGGCTAAGAAAATTAATTTTAGTCCAACAGCTAAATACATAATTTTACTCAAAATAAATGTCTCGTCTGAACACTGTTAATCCATTCGCAAAAGATTTTAAAATAGGGTTTCTGCTTTATTAAACTAAACTACGCGAAGTACGTATAAAAATATTCTTAATAATTTTCCTACCACGTATTTTAACGCCAAGTATTCTTCAAAATCTGCTATGTAGGCAGCCATGATTTCCATTTTTTAAAACTTTCACAAAAATGATAATACAAATTGTATGTAAGGATAAATGAAACTAAAAAGGATTGGCAAAATCCTCCTTAAAAATGACAGAACGTATATTTCTCTGAATAATTGAATATCAATCCAATGCCAGACATTCAAAGATAAAAATCTTTCATAAGAGAATTAATTAACATTACCCTAAAATAGAAACTTAGTTAATTAATGGGGAAATTCAAAGCTACGCTAATATCTAGAAAATTTTACTATATTCTTAATATGCGTCTCAAAATAAGGAAGATTATTTTCCAGGAGGTAGTTAAGTAAAAAATAATTAATGAATTGTAAACTCCCTCTTTTGTTATCTGCGAAAAACAGCTTACATGCTCTTTATTAACACTTGCGCGTACTCATAACAAAATATCTAATTTTTGGAATTGTAGAAACAAGCAATATAATATCCGGAACAAGGGACCCACTATTGCATTCAGCAGATACGACATTCTATTACATTTAAAAGAAGAAATCTATTGCATTGATATGATAATATGTATTACTCTTAATAAATTATAAGTAAATTATAATATGATTTAGCTGACAAGAACATTTGCACTTTGCACTATTAATGAAACCGCAAGTTTTTGCGTATTTTTTTTAGAATACCGGCAAGAAGAGTGAACAGTGCCTAAATTTCAAAAAAAATTCCCTTTTCTGATACATGACAAAAATACTACTTTTTAATCGTACTCTTTTACGGCTGATATCCAAAAACAACTACTCAACTGTGAATATGATTGGAGATTTATCACACAAACACAGTAAGAAAATCTACTATACCTAAATGCAACTTAACACTGAACGTCACTACGGGCGGATCCAATAAGAGCTCACAAGCAGTCAGCGATCTCCTCTAATTCGCCAAGTAGGCTGTGACGTTTTATCTAGCTCGTTTTTCATAGGATAACGTCAAGCAAAAGTCACGCTGACGTCACGATGTTGTTGTCAACAACGGTTGCACTGTAGTATAAGTATTACTGGTCACTTAAATCCCGGTAAGTACATTATTTGATCTTTATAAGTAAACTCTATGAGAGGTACGCAGTTTAAAGTTTGTTGAATATTTAATCGTAAGTTCTATTTGCATATCTTCTCTTCTTTTAGTAAAGCTTTTTTGTTTCAAGTTTTATCTTGGCAGCATTCACCAGAAGCAGACGATAAATTAAAAAATAGCTTGGAATTCCATGATTTTGTTATCTTGAAACCTAAATTCTTGAAACTAAGGCAGGAATTCAAGTGAAACAGGCGATCGCAAATTACAATCGCTACTGGAAATGAATTACATTAGAACGTTTCTTGATAAAAACATCGTGACGTCAGCGTGACGTTTGCCTATGAAAAACGAGCTAGATAAAACGTCACAGTCTACTTGGCGAATAAGAGGAGATCACTGACTGCTTGTGAGCTCTTATTGGCTCCACCCGTAGTGGCGTCAGTGCCAAGTTAAGTTGATGATAATGTAATTCACTTCCAGTAGCAATTGCAATTCGAAGCGATTGCAATGATGTTTCACTTGAATCCTTTAATTGCCTTAATTACTTTTTGTTCTGAGTATTCTTGATATGCCAAATTTAGCCTTTCTTGATGATTGTATTGCAAATAAAGTATTTTAATTAATGTAAACTAGCGTTAAGTGTTCTTTGAAGAAAATGAACAGCGTGACATATGGAATTTCTCTTACTTTATGACTGACAAAATAATGATCAGTTAATTTGTAAAGGTTGCGGATAACACTAGGGTCACATTTACTTCCGTAATTGTAAATTCCTAATTATTTTTAAATATTTCAAAAGCTAGTATCTCGGAAAGTGTTACCATTGGGCATCCAATGATAATGATCTCCAATTTTTATCTGATTATTCTTTATTTTAATGCAAAATACAAATCTTACAAAACATAATTAACTCCAATATTCATTGAAACGTATACACAAAATTAAAAATGTACTTTGTGTTATCTTTAAAAAAAAAAGGATCTCATTTCTACTCCGCTATCGATATCCTCGTTAAAAACAGATTAGCACTTCTGATTTTGTTTCTATTCTTTAAAGATAAAATCTAATCTATCTTTATACTCCGAACATTTCAAGAAAATATTCTGCTTAGGATTTCTCCGTGAATTTTATCTTTTTTAACTAATATGTATAAAATGTTTTAATTTCCAATTTCCAGTTATAATTTTTTTACTTTCGACAAATCGAGAGCACCATATTTCGTACATCAGTAGTATCGGCTGTAGTCAACTTCAGACTTATTTAGTAGTCAAACACTCAAATACCAATTACTTTATTCTGAGCAACGTGTTTCGTGTACACGTAATATTTTGCAATTACGATTGAAACACATGAAGCGAAAAGATGCTATTTATCCGTTTAAGGAAAACAAAACCGGTTTACGATACAAAAATTACATAAAGCTTAATATGCTTTGTCCTCCGAGAAATTTGCCCTAACATCATTTATATTAATTTGATATCTTTGGATATTTATCACTAGGAACAGCTCCTTTAAAATAATTGACAGGCCAAAATGTAACTACGAGGCGCGTTAAAAAAGTAAGGACCGTTTGCTTATATTTTAATAATGGCTCTTCGAAACACAGTTGAACGGCTGCAACACCATCCACTGACTTATTGCGAAGCTACAGCATCATTTGCTTTGGTTCTGAAGTCCTTTTGTTGTCCATGGATGCAGGGAGCAATGGCCGCGAAAATCGTTGATCCTGCCAACTTTGAAGTGCGTTCTGTGATTCGTTTGTTATATGCAAAAGGATCGTTGGCTACTGAAATTCATCGGGAATTATGCCTGGTTTATAAACCTACAGTTATGAGCAAAGGAAAGGTTAGACAATTTTAAAAATGGAAGAACAAATGTCTTTGACGAAGAGCGGAGTGGCAGGCCCAGTATCCAGACTGATGAAATCGTTTCAGAAGTGAACCAAGCACTGTGATCTTATCGTCGATTGACGATTAGTTAACCTAGCTGAATAATTTCCTCAACTTGAACGCACTACTGTTTAAAAATTATTGTTTGTTGTTACATCAACAAATTGAGACGTGCAATCTAAAGCAAACTCCGCGGTAAACTGTCATCTGGCATAATCCTCCTTTACGATATCGCGCGTTCTCACACTGCTGCAGAAAACCAAGAAGAAAGTTCAAGATTTTTGTCGGGATTTTTTTTGACTATCCACCGTGGGGCCGTGGTGGCCCGATTGGTAAAGCATCGGACTCGTGTCCGGAGGGACCCGGGCTCAATCCCAGCCGAACAAAGATCCACCGCCTTGATTAATGGTGGCTGGGGGACGTTAGAAATGTCGTGGTCACAAAGTCCTCCAAGTGAGACGATACCTCTGGGGGTCCTGGGCCTAGGGTTTGCTCGACCCTAGGTTATGGTTCAAAATTAAGAACAGAGCGCTCTTCAGGGCCCTATCCCGGTTAAACCACAAGTTGTGGTAGGTACGGGGGACCCTGGAGTGTGAAATGAAATGACCATCCACCGTACAATCCCGACATTGCACCTGAGCGACTACTTCCTCTTCTTACATTTTAAACAGTGGCTCGGTGGAAAACGTTTTGAAACCGAAGAGGGACTCAAAATCGCCGTTGTCAACTGGTTCATCTCTCAGGCGGCAAACTTCTATGCAGAGGGGTTAAAAAAGTTGGTGCAGCGGTACGAAAAATGCTTAGAAGTGAACGGTGATTATGTAGAGAAGTGAAGTAAGTTTGTACCTTACTAAATATGACAATAAAATTTGTTTCTTATGAGTATATGTTTTTCTGTGACCAAACGGCCCTTACTTTTTGAACGCGCCTCGTAATTCTTGTCTGGAACGAAAAGTCAGAATTTCTTAGGAATGTGATTTTATTTTTTTCATCTTTAGATGCAGCAGTAAAGCTAAGCAATAAAAACGTTTAACTGCGAAGACTTATTGACTTCTTTGGCGCTGTTTGAAAGTAGCCACCAGTTTTCTTTAGAGTCCAATTGCGTACACTTTGTCCAGAAACTTTCCATTTTTCCCAAGACATTAAAGTCACGTTTTAGGAACTAAACTTCCATTGCGGCATCCTTTTAAAAGCAATAGACACCTAAATATATTCAAGATAAATCACTACTGAAGTTTTGCTTAATTATTTGCATTACACATTTGTTTACCGACAAAAATTATTCATACATGCATTCATTATTTTGTCATACATTTTTAAAAAGAGGTAAAAAATGTAAAATTCTTTAAAACGCACAAATCTCAAGATTTAAAAATAAAAAACTTGAACCGAGTAGATACTTTTCTCTACGTACAAGAAATAGATTAAAGCAATAATTTGGATTAAAATCTTCCTTACACTTGAAGAATTGAGCATATGTTACAAAAGATATGTTCATTACTGGGTAACTAAGGGAACAAACATATGGAAATGAATACAAGATATGAAAATAAACACTTCTTTTATATTCTCTTTCTTTAAAAATGTACAATAAACAAAGATAAAAAAAAACCTTTCTTAATATAACTCCCTCTGGCGCCTTCTCATCCGGAGAGCGATATTAAGTTACGATAAGATAGAATTTTTCTCACCGCCTAATACTTATTCTTTCAAATAAAGTAAATCCTTCCAGGTTCCAATTTTTCATATTGTGTTATTAAAGCTATTTTAATATCAAGTGCTAAAAAAATATTGCAAATCTGTTTAACCATTCTTTTTTCGTTCAATCACTGAAAATATAGCATCAAATATATAGGATCGAGCAGAAAAGAAGAAATATTTAATTAATTCATATGTTTGCGAAAGGATACTTCTGAATGAATAGGAAATAATATTATACCATAAATTCAAATCAAGGTTTACTTTGATTAGAGAAATGACTCAGGGCAAAATATCTAACCACTTTTACATATCATCATCCTCAAAACAACAACTATCACGTGGCTTAATAAGTCAGAGAAAACAAAGAAAAACACTTTTATTATGATAAAGCATCAATTAAAGCTGATAGATTAAATATTTATTGTTTATCTCTAAAAAATGTTATCAAAGCTGAGCTGACAGCTTTTGTGTCTAAATACTTTACTTTATGGGTATTGTTATTCGTTTTTCTTGATATTTTCGTTTTTTTTTTTCTTTTTTTTTTTTTTTATTTTGCAAATTTAAAAATTCAGACCATTAAAGTTTATTACTTTTTTGGTATTACTGACAGCAGAGTAATATTTAAAACTATTCTTTAAAAAAATCTCTGCAAAGATGATATAAACTGTAAATAGCGGTTGATATTCTTATCTTCTCGTTTTCGACTAGAGACAAAGACAAAATTGTGTCCTAGTCACCAATATGATCTAGCATTCGATACGTGACCAAGCTGAAAATGATTGCATAGTTAGTTCGCGGAGAACGAGAATCTTATCGAATGCTCAAAGAAATACTGAAAACTTATAAATACAGAAATTAAAGAGCACAGTACTGTCTAAAATTTTTTCGTGTGACCGCCGAGACATCTGCGCACGCGCCAAGTCTCTTCGGACTTTCTCGATATAGGGGGGGGAAAAGCAACGAGGAAGTAGTAAGCGAACAAAAGCTGAAGGCATCGGGTAGTGCGCATCCTAAACCTATCTCCCCTTTTTCAGATGGAAGCGTCCGTGGCTCCCAGGCGCACAATACGCAAACAGACAGTAGCGCTAATAATGTTAAGCAGTCTGAGAAATTTGACGAACCTTGTATTTTTATTATTTTTGTAAAAATATTTAAGCAAAGTAATATTTTTTGTATAAGTCAAAGGAAACGAAACAGAATGCAAAATAATCAAGACACGAACACTTCAGCTACTTGGCAACAAACCAATATCTATATGGTCACTTCAAACTCAAATTTGAGAATTTTAACTAATGATCCTGTCTGACCAGGCTGCAGAATCAACATTTATAGTCTAGGCCAGGACAATTGTAAAATGCTTTGTAATTTACTCTTTGAGGAGATTTACGTGGTAAGGTAACACATTACGGGTTAAAAAATCTGGCGCGGACCCCCCGACACTTTCTTTTACGTTCATTATATAATGGTATTTAATACCTTGGTCCGACGATATAACTTTAAGACTATATAAACTAAAAAGATAATGTTCAAACTCTAGGTATACACAATACAGCCTTCATTTGGCATTTGGTTCATTGAGCACTAATTTGGTGCTCAATGAATGAAATGCTAAATGCTGATCAGAAAGAAATACTGGTGATACCACTTCCTCGAAACGAGAAACTCAAAATTGTATTTCAAGTGCACCAAAACTCAATAGTTGAGGGTGATCTGAGTTTCCGAATCTAACTGTAATCAAAGTCAACCTGTTTAAAAGGTGGTATTAGTAAGCTTAAATGCTTTGATATGCTCCCCGGAATAAGTTTATATATGGGTGATTCTACAAATACGGGAATATTTCTAACATGTAGAATTCAAAAAATTAATTTAAAATTAAAAATCTGAAAAAAATCAGCAAAGCACTTGATAAGTTACATAATTAAAATCGAATATCAGCAGAGCTTAAAAGTTTGTATTTTATTGTATTTTTGGATTTTTATTTTTTTGAAGGCATATGTGAATGATAAAAAGGGCATGTGGATGACACAATGGGTATGAGAATATAACACAGTAAGTATGTGAATAACACAAATACAATAGGTATATTAATGAAATTTTTTAACCAGTAAACTGTTAGACATAATTTTTAAACATTGTACTGTCATAGTTTGGCTTTTGATTCATCCACGTGTCTTAAATTGGGGCATGTGAATGACAGTAGAAAAAGGGCATGTGAATGACAAAACACAAGTAATTGTGTTCTCAAAAAGTCATATCTGAATATTTTTCGGCTTCACTTCGAATTAGAACCCACAAATGTAAGCCTTAGGATTATTCATTATCAAAATTTATTTACATGTACATTTTACATGCATTCTGTGGGGCATGTTAATGACAAAGATAAAAAACACTTGCCTTGAAAGTTGAGTTTAGCTTGCTTTTTATCAAAAAGTAATTGCAGAACAGCAAAATTAATCCTCATCCAGGAATAACAAAGTTCCATGCTTTGTTTTAAGATGTGTTGCCAGATTTTGAAATAAAACATTTCAGAGAAAAATATCTATACTTTTTAGACATGTGGATGACTGATAATCGCTGGGACAAAGTTTAGATTAACTTTCAGAGATATTATTTTCATATTATTTTGCTTTTTTTGTGATTTACATCTTGCACACATTCATATTTATAAATAAAAAACTCTCGAGAAAAAAATCACTTATTTTTTTTAAATCTATATTCCATTGATTGTGAAAATTGCACCTATGGGACAGGGCATGTGGATGACATTTCAATCTAATATCCTTTTTTTCTAAATGAATAATAATTAAATATTGACGTTGTTGATAACGGAAATTATAGAACAAAAGACGCATAAAAATATTCCCAAAATAGTTTTTTATTAAATTAAGAACAAAAAGAGCAATCAGTATGGAACACAAATTTGCCCATTTTTGTAGAATCACCCATATACACATGTGATCATTCAAATACGAAATGCAGAAGTTTTCTGCTAGGGAATAGTGGACTATCAGAAGCCACATATGATATTCTCTTATGTTCAGTTTATTATATCTTGAACACATTTGCAAAGCGATTAAACAGATGCATCCAAACTGTGCTTCACGGATGAGTTAAGATTCCTTCGTAGGTGCAAGATTATAGCAGATTTAGCATGCTTGGACTACACGAAATATCTTAGACATAAGACAGTGATACAATGAGTAATTTCAGCATCACTGTTTCTTGCACAATAAGGTCCTTTCAAAATTACTCTAATAAATCGTCACTTAACATGTTTTACCATAGACTGACTCAAAAATGCATATTTACGTGTATCCAATAAAGGCATTACTTACAAAGCACTTTTGCATTTTTTAAAAGTAAAATCACATCAAAAACCAATTCGATTCAAATTTCTTAAAAATTCAAGTCGTTTTCTGTTTACAATGTCTTACCTTGGGAGGGAACATAAGTAAACTTTGAACAAGCTAAAATATCATCCTAAAAAAACGAAAGCATATTAAAGAATAGAACTTACATAAAGTAGAATGTTCTATCACTAAGCAGGCCCGTCATTTCAAGTTTTCCAGGGGGGGATATCAAAGGGTGCAAACACAAGGAAATTTCATTAGAAAACAACAAAAACCACGCCCATTAATAGCGGAAATATATTGATTCTCAAAGCCAGAGGGGGTCAATTGACCCCCACTGCCCCCCCCCCCCTAAATAGCGGGTCTGCCAATAAGCCGAAATACTGCTACTTAAAGTACTAGTATTAGCACAGATTGATGATTCAAGTAGCTATTGAAACTTTTTTTAGATACGTATTTATTTCAAGATTTTTACTCTTTACCATGAAAACTTTCAATGGTATAAACACATAAACACGTAAGAAAAAAAAGGAAAAGGGGTTAAGACAAAAGAAAAAATTCTGATCACTGATAATTTTCCTGACTGTAAAACTCATAAACAGTTTTGCTGTTAATACTAATTTAGAAATAAATTGCTCTGTTACCAAATTAATTATGACTTAATTTTCAACAACAACTTTATTAAAGACATCATTGTATGTATAGACCACTGCAGATAGAAAGAAATAATTTCTGGAAATGGTGCTGTGTTTTTAGTGCAGTTGAACATTCTAGTTTTTAAATTTATTTTTAATGCTGTATTGATTCCTTTGCTACTTGAATTCGTTTGTATTAGTAGACTGAAAAAAAAATTAAAAACAACTAGAGAACCACCAGAAAACCGGTATTTGAAAGTTTTCTCTAGTAACGATACATTTTCTTCTTAAGTAAAATTGTTTGTGTTACTAAAGCAGAAGCTCTACCGTAACTGTAAACCTTGAGAAAAGTTATAGTTTTCTAGAAATTTTCTGGTATGCCTTGCACATCAAAATCTTGCACACTGCAACTGCAGTACCTTGACTTTTTATTTTCTATAATACATTTGTGTAAATACTCTTTAAAGTGAAATACAAAGCTTATAAAAGTTAACTGACGATGAAATCACAAGAGTATTTGCAAATTAGAATCAGGTGGGAAATTAATGCAATAATGAAAACGTAAAAGAGTTTTTAAAAGCAATAAAGAGTGAAAAATATCGACTACCATTGTAAACAGAATGCACGTGGATCAACTCAAGATAATTTAAATACATAATCTCATGGGAGGAATAAAAGAGCAGCCTCTTTCCGTACAGGTAATAACACCTAAGCAGCAATAAAAACTAAATAGCCATTACAATAACATTCAACTATGTTGTTACTTGCGTTAGGTATGGTTTGAGCAAAAGTAATAGTCTTTGAAAGCAAATTAGTGAGTTGAAAAAGCCCTCAAATAGTGTTTTAAAAAACTAGTTTTCATGAGTTACAAGCTGCCTGCAGAGACTAACTACTAAATAGCAACGCTTTCTTGAAAATCGCATCGTTTTTGAGTGTTATTTCTTGATGTTTGCTTTAAATAAATACAATACAATACAATGATTCGTTTCCTTTCGTATGTTTTTATAAAATATTACAAATGCGTTAGTAGGCCATTCCACGAAAAGTAGCTATTTTGTCCCACACCTAAAGTTTTATGCATTTCATTAAAAAGTAACAGTTATAAAGCATAATGACGATTTTTTTCCTTTAGGAAATGCCACATATGCGTGCGACTTCCTAAAAAACATTTTTTTTAATATTGTTTTTTATAAATTTATGAAGTTTTGCGTAGGGGGACAAAATTAACGTTCCCCGCGCAGTGACCTTAATGCAAGGGCCGTGGTGGCCCGATCGCTAAGGCATCGGACTCGTGTCCGGAGGGACCCGGGTTCAATCCCAGCCGATCAAAGATCCACCGTCTTGATTAATGGTGGCGTTAAAAATGTCATGGTCACAAAGTCCTCCAAGTGAAACGATACCTCTGGGGGTGCTGGGCCTAGGGTTTGCTCGACCCTAGGTTCTGGTTCAAAATTAAGAACAGAGCGCTCTTCAGGGCCCTATCCCGGTTAAACCACGAAGCTGTGGTAGGTACGGGGGACCCTGGAGTGTGAAATGAAATGAAAATGACCTTAATGCACGTTAAGCGCACACTCATGATTCCGTGTAAAAAAAAATGCAGCATAAGTCCAATGCTCCCTTAATATGATGATAATCATTAAACCCAGCAATTTTTTAAATGCACAATAAACCAAGTTTCAACATTTTGATTATCATAAAGTTCATCTGTAACTGCAATTCAAAAAGAGAACCTTTGCATTTAAGAGATGATTTATAACAAAGATACGCAATGTTTTCCTTAAACCACATCTCTAGGATGAGTTCTTTGGAAAAGAAAGCTTCTCTGTGGGTCAAAGTAAAAAAAAAAAAAAAAAGGAAAATCTAACTGATTTTTTTTCTTCTTTTCCCTTTTTTGTTGGAGAGAAAACAGTTCGAAGAGTAAATATTTGATGGTTTCGGTTTTATATATAAGTTATAACAGAGCTTCCAACTGAAATTTTACTTCTTTTATGGTAAAAATGCATGATAGTGAACCCTGCAGTACATGAATGTTTAACAAATTTAATATTATGCTAACAGTTATAGGTATAAGTAGCTTCAGAAGCTATTCTCAGATATATTTTAAAGCTTTTATAAACAAAAATATTTTTATAGTGTGATTATAAAAAAATATTAATAGTGAATAATTATTGTTGATCCGATTTCGAAACTCTCAAATTTCAAAACTAGTGGTTAGAATGACTTGGTATTCCATTAGAACACGGGAATTCATTAAACAAATGAAAACAAACTAGGTACAAAATTTGCTAATTTATGGCACAGTCAGAATAATTTAAGAGGAAAAAGCAGAACAAAAGAATTCATTACACACGAAATGTTATTTGAAAAATAGGGTCCAAACCATTACGATTTTTTTTAATGTTTATAGCAATGAGAAGGCTATACTAAAGAGGATAGGCGCTTAATGGAACGTGTAATAAAGGAATGGATATTTAAGAATATATAACCGTGGGTAATGATCTTTCATGTCTAGATCCGTGGATACGGGTAGAGATACAGACCTCAATATTTTTAAACCATTTTATATCGGTCTAAGTGAAATTTGTGACGGAGGGCATTACTCATTTAAGGATAAAGGCATAACTTATTTTGAAAAATTCTTCTACAGTTAAAACATCATCTAAAATCTTATTTATTCGTAAACAAATTTCTAAGAAGAGTAGGGGAGAGTTGTCAGAATTATGTGAGTCGCTTATGTTAGTTCCCCACACGACGAGCAAGTTCTATGAGCAAGCCAAAGTATATCGTGAAAATGACTTTTGGGGATTTAGCTTTTGACCTGCATAATAATCTTCAGAAAAAAAAATAGGATGAAAATTTACAATCATTCAATTCCAAGGAATACTCATTGCTGTTATAATTTCAACATGAGCATTAAACTTTAAATCATTACTTTTTTAGCCGACTTTTACGTAAAAATAAAAAATTATAAAAAGAAGAAAAACGCATTGAAAGGTACCCAAGTAGCACGTTTAATACGCCCAAGTAAAACGTTGTAAAATGGTTATTAACGTTGTGACAACCGCTTAAAAACGTTTATAAAACATTTAAATATTATTTGTGCTACCTGGGTAGCTAAATGTGTCGTAAAATTATCGCCGAGTAGCAAAAAAAAGCAAATAAGTAAACATCGAAAAATTAAAAATTTGAAGCGAGGTTTTTGAGTTGAAGAAAATGTGTGTACGTCGGTTTGTCTGCCAGCTCCCCTAATAACTTTTGAATGAACACTCCGAATAAAACAAACGTTTTTTTGTTCGAATGATCTCAGCGAGAACACTTGACTTCTATATATGACTTTTTGATTAGAGCAATTGTTTGCTCAATTTTCAACCGTTCAAACAACCTTACTAAACAAATTTGATTGAACAGCAGGATTCAAACAAACTTCGCTCTGTTTGAAAAATATCGTCGAGAAAATACATTTGCAGTATTACATAATTAAGAAAATATTGATCAGATATTTGAACGTCAATTTTGGCACATCGAAACTTGGGCTCGTTTAGTTCTAGACGGAACTTCTTGTCGCGTATTGTGCAAATGAGATACAACAAACGTGATAAGGCTTGACTATGCAACAAGAAACACAAACATTTTCAAGGTTGAAGAAACTCATTCATTTGCACAAGAAAATACAACTGAGAGAAAAAATGCCATTTATGAAAAACTAATTAGATAAAAACCAATTCTCTGGACGAGCGGAAAACCATTTCCTCGAACCTGCTGATTACAAACATAATTGTTTTGCGCTACACTGCAAAGAATTTTGTCTCTTTATTCGATATACTGCTATTTCACGTTATTTCTACACCGTAAAAAATGAATATTTTTTTACCTTATAATACAACTAATTTTATAGTAATAAACTGTAAAATTTGCAAATTATGCAGTAAGAAACTGTAAAATTGCAAATTTTACAGCTTGTTACTGTGTATTTTACGGTTTTAAATTGGAACCTCGGCTGCCAGTTTTATGGTGTGAAAACAACAATTTATTTTTTGCAGTGTACTGTAGCTATTCAAAAATTATTTCGCACAATTAGTTTCCTTTCACTAAAACTTAGTTCATAATTTTACATAACTAGCTAACCCGCGCGAAGCTTCGCTCTTGACATTAGTGATTAAAAAATGTGATTTTTTTTAACGGTAATTTTTCTAAAAACAGGCAGAATCAATTGTTATTTTTCGCAGATTTAAAAGAAAATTAAATTATTCCTTATTTTTGCTTTTTAATGAAGTATGAAAACAACAACAACAAAAAAAAACCTTCAAGAAATATTATTGATGCTCAAATAAACATTTTCTTCTCCGGTTTTAATGCAATAGAAAAACTGTGGTTTAAAATCGTACAATGAGCTAACTGTATATATTCTAGAAAACCTGAATCGAAATTAACCATTGAAAAAAAGTCAATCAGAAGCCGCCAAACCCACAGCAGGACCGAACCTGCGATTTTTACGTTTCTAACGCAACACGCTATCCAGTATCCAACCACGCTACTGTGTCTTAGTTTTCGCATATAATTCATTGAAGTTATGAGCAATAAAAAAAGAAAAAAATAGACAGTGAGTCTATTTTTGTCAATAAGCTTAAAAATGAGGGGTAATTTATGGAATTTGATGAAGAAATGAGGAAGTTATGGCATGATAATAATGAGCAAGTTAGAGTAAATATGTAACACAAAAAGATATGGTTGGCACTTCCTTTAAAATATTTAATTTATAAGGCAAAAGAAGAGAAAGGAGAAAAATTAAAGTTTACATAAATTTAACAGTAATTTTATAGTAATAAGCTATAAAACTACCAATTTTACTGTCGTAAACTGTAAAACTACCAGTTTACAGTAAGAAACTCAAAAATTGCCAGTTTTATAGTTTACTATTGTGCATTTTACAGTTTTAAACTGGAACCTCTGCTGCCAGTATTACACATGTTTTTGCAGTATAATGCAGCTAATTTTATGGTAATAAACTGTAACATTGCTATTTTTACAGTAATAAACTATAAAATTACTTGTTTTACAGTAATAAACTGTAAAATAGCTAGTTTGACATTTATTACTGCGCTTTTAGTTTCAAACTGAAACGTCTTTTTTCAGTATACTAGCTGCCAGGGCAGCTAAATTA
>JAXGGA010014061.1:0-33222 GCA_038373865.1 Uloborus plumipes
GAGTAAGTTAAGTCACACCTTTTGTAGTTGGGTCATTTTCACCATATGCTTACATTTCAGAAGTTTTAAGTAATTTTTTTAACTTGCTATTTTCTTTTAGAATCACTAACAGATGTTTTGTCACATATTTTAGGTGTGTGAAAAAGTAATTGGTTGTACACTTTGATGCATAATTTAGTATTCAAATGTTGTTGTAAAACTTTAAGTTGCAAGGAAAATTGTCGTCCGTTACCATACAAAATCAATATGAAATCTCACTTTTAAACTATATCATAGTGCCTAGAACCAACTTCATTTGAAATTATTTGCGTCCCTGAAGCTTAAAACGATGTTTGTGATTATTAAAGTATTGATCAAAAACTGTATGGTAACGGACTTGACATTTGGTAACGGATTTGACCAGTAACGGACTTGACATTTCAACCAAAATGTCAAATTATGGCTAGGTTGTCGAATTTAAAAATTAAACAACAATATGCATTTTCTTAGAGTTGTATAATAAACAATATTTCGGGGTAAAAGTTAAGAAAAAGTAAAAATTAATACTAAAATCTTTGGTAACAGACTTGACAAAGAATAAAAATACGCACCTGGAAGAAATCTTGTGCGAAACGCCACAGCAATACTTCTCGATTCAGGAAAACAAAATGGTACGAAATAGTTACGTCACTAGTTTGTTAAGTTAACTGAATACGGGTTACCATCTTTTGACTGCAATAAATACCTTTTTTAGCTAAAATAACCTTAGGGTAACGGACTTGACAAGAACTGCCGGACAAAATATATTCATACATTTCTTAATGAAAAAAAATATTATTGCCAATATTTATTATGAATATCATATACTAATAGTCAATATATAAAAATAATTTGTTGTATATACTTTTTTATACAATTAAGTATATAAAAAAATAGTTGAACTTGCGAAAATTGGAAATGGACAAGCGTTTTTGTCTTGATTCTCATTTTTAAAGTCTTATATAAAAATAAATAAATAAATTTTAATAATTTTTTGAGTGATAGAAATTTTTTGGGGGTATTTCTTGCAGAAAATAATTGTTCGCATTGAATTTAAAATATAAGTTATGCTTCAAAATCGTCTCTTTAACCTCCGGACAGCAAATGTAAGCAAATTTTGAAAATGACCCAGTTACTTTCATGACATAGTACTTGATATTCATTTATATCAAACGGTTTTCCCAATGAAAAATAAATAGAAAATCACTAAATTTTAAGCATGACTCATTTCAATACATATGTGATAGAGCTCTTTATTCAATTAAATGGATGCTCCGTGAAATCATATATTTACCAATGAAATTTTGTTTACTCCGTAAATTAAAGAGATAATGAATGCACTTAAACTGGCAGAGCTTGAATCGTTTTTTTTAAGGCGAAATCTGATTCAGTATAACTCACAGACATACAATTAATAGTTTTGTTTTATTTTTTATTTTTCTCAGTCCATCTCGTGACACCAGGCACAAGCAAAAACTTATAGTTTTATGAGTTTTAAAGAAAAATACATGTTTTAGTGCAATGTTTGATTTTGTTGTTGCTAAAGATTTCACGTAGAAAATTCTCATCGTTCGATTGGTATTAAAATCAAAAGCACGCGTTGACACCCTGTTCCCAAATTTTAAAATTTAAAATTTAGGTTACAAATTGAAAAAAAAAAAATTAAATTTAAAATATGCTTTTTTGTTCTCATGGCGTAGTGTATTTCGAACGATCTGCGTTTCATTCCCTTCCTCCTAAAATGAGTATCAAAAACGACAAGGACAAGTACCGTGATAGGGGATATAGTATAGATAGCATCAAGATTTAGGCAAGGATTCAAGTGAAACACCATTGCAATCGCTACTGGAAGTGAATTACATTATCATCAACTTAACTTGGCAGTGACGTCACTACGGGTGGAGCCAATAAGAGCTCACAAGCAGTCAGTGATCTCCTCTTATTCGCCAGGTAGGCTGTGACGTTTTATCTAGCTCGTTTTTCATAGGCAAACGTCACGCTGACGTCACGATGTTTTTATCAAGAAACGTTCTAATGTAATTCATTTCCAGTAGCGATTGTAATTTGCGATGGCCTGTTTCACTTGAATTCCTGCCTTTACTCTGTAATCAAGCAAAATGGTCGACCAAGTTTTGATTATACGATTTCAGTGAAAAGCGCACTCTGACATAATTTTAATAATTGAAATTATGCAAGGCCGTAACCAGACCTTAGTTTCGGGGGGGGGGGGTTTACCAAACCTATTGCTCTTGAAATCTACAAAGTCAATAAAATTTGACTTTTCATGTTCTATATTCTGTTGATTTTTGTTATAATAGATGTTAAAAGGGTATTAACATGAAAAATGGAAAAAGAATGACTTATCTTTTCAATGAAGGAAAAAAAAAATCTGGATGGATGAGTTTACTCATATACGCGCAATCGAAGGAGTACTTTTGAAATTAATATCTGACAGGACACTTGTAAGATGTGTTAAATATAGAGTTTGGTACTTAAAGTACAAATTTGAAGAATTTTGGTGTTTTTCTTTTAATGGTATTAAAAATTCGAAGAGAAAGGTGTATTGTTAAGAAATTATGCTTGCAATAACTACAATAAAAATAATACTGCAGAAAAAACACTTAATTTGTACAATCAGTAATGATAATTTTATTTTTCAAATACAGTTTCAAAGTAAATTAAAAAATTAAAATAAAATAGCAATAATATTTTTTTCAGTGAGAAACTATGAAAAGCATTTTTGTAAGTTTTGCAAAATTTCGGAGGGGGTTTGAACCCCAAAAACCCACCCATTAAATACGGCCCTAAAATTATATGTTTAGGACTAATTGCAGTTTAAATCGAATATTGGAAAAATGCATTGTATGTTACAGCATTTCATAATCTGTTGACCCTGTTGCTCTCGAGATCTTCCAAACAAGCCCTTGTAGTTTAAATCCCTCTAAAAACTGCAGACCCACCAGCGATCCATAAATGTACTTACTGTATGCACTTCGTAGTTGGTCAGATGCAAGGATGCCCCTCAGTCCCCAAGGGCGTTAAAGTTTCTAGTTTTGCTTAGACCATTTACAATTTTTGCGAATTTACAATTTTTACATCATTTTCAATATTCTAAGTGGTTTTGAAAGGGGTCATTTCCGGAAAAGGGGGGGGGGGGCGCGTAAATGTCATTTTAAAGCTAAGTCTGGATGTTTTAAAAATACAAGCCCCTAAAACGTAGCTTTAGAGTTTAGGCTATCTTTGGTGAACTTTCCTCGGAATTCGGAGCTGCAATCCTTCTTTCCCCCACGCAGATGTAGCATCTTCTTCCAATAATACCGTGCCCCTTCCAGGAATGAGACCCACTGAAAATGAGGCCAAAACCCTCTGAAATATACTTCCTTAAAGAGTAAATACACTGCAAAAAATAGGTTGTTGTTTTTACAATATATCACTGAAAACAGAGGTTTCAGTTTATAACTGTAAAAGCGCAGTAATAAACTGTAAAACTAGCTATTTTACAGTTTATTACAGTAAAACTAGCAATTTTGCAGTTTATTACTGTAAAATTTACAATTTTACAGTTTATTACCATAAAATTAGCTGTATTATACTGTAAAAACAATAGTATAATACTGACAGCTGAGGTTCAATTTAAAACTGTAAAATGCACAGTAATAAACTGTAAACTAGCAATTTTACAGTTTATTACAGTAAACTAGCAATTTACTACTGTAAAATTAGTAGTTTTACAGTTTATTACTGTAAAATTGCTGTAAAATTTGCTGTATTATACTCTAAAAACAGCATTCACTTATTACAGTGTAGCGCTGTCTGCGCCATGAACCTGAACAGTGCACAAAATATCGGTCCAGGTCAAAGTTCGGAAGAAAATTAAATGTATCGTAAAAAGAGATACAAATTGTGATTTTTTGAAGGTGTAGTTCTCTATCTTTAATAGTTTAACCTATTTATGCCTAGCGTCCCTTTTTAGGGACGGTCCGAAAAAGGGTCTGAATTTCCCCAAAATGAACATTTCAACCAAATAATAGTGTTATATTAGTACCTTGGTATTGTTTCAATTCGTTATTAACAGAATGCAGCATATAACCATAGTAAAGTGTGTTCTGTAGCAGTTTTAATATGATCTTTATCAAAAATGACATCGTTCACAATCTCAAGAAAGAAAAGCTAAGTTTTCAAAGTGATTCCAAGCTCCCCAGTTTATGTTCATTGCTGATTTTATTTCTTCTTATAAAATGTCTTTTTAAATACTATATCGTAGGCAGAAAAAAAATGTTAGCAAAAAAAGTATGTACCCTCTAGGGCAGTGGTTGAAAAAACTACATATTTTTCGTAGCGAACTACAACTACAACTACTTTCTCAGAAATGTAGTTAACTACAGCTACAACTACTTTTTAGCGTACTTTCCCGTTAAAAATAAAAGAAACGAAAAAAGCATTAAAATTGGCTTAATCAAAAATGATCTTTATCAAAAATGACATCGTTCACAATCTCAAGAAAGAAAAGCTAAGTTTTCAAAGTGATTCCAAGCTCCCCAGTTTATGTTCATTGCTGATTTTATTTCTTCTTATAAAATGTCTTTTTAAATACTATATCGTAGGCAGAAAAAAATGTTAGCAAAAAAAGTATGTACCCTCTAGGGCAGTGGTTGAAAAAACTACATATTTTTCGTAGCGAACTACAACTACAACTACTTTCTCAGAAATGTAGTTAACTACAGCTACAACTACTTTTTAGCGTACTTTCCCGTTAAAAATAAAAGAAACGAAAAAAGCATTAAAATTGGCTTAATGCATCTAAAAAATGTCGCCAAGTCCAAAAAATGTCGCCAAGTCCAAAAAATATCGCCAAGTAAAAAAAATATCGCCAAGTAAAAAAAGTCAAAAAGAAACAAAAAAATGAAATAAATATCGAAAAATTAAAAATTTGAAAGTAGGGTATTGAGATGGGGAATTTGTGTGTCTGTCGGTCGGTCTGTCGGTCGGTCGGTCTGTCAGTCTGTCTGTCCCCCCCCCCTGATAACTTTTGAATGAACATTCCGATTTGGACAAACTTTTTTTTGTTGGAAAGATCTCGGCGAGTACAGCTCATTCCCATATTTGATTTTTTGATTTGAACAATTTTTGGTTCAACTTTGAGCCGTTCAAATAACCGGTCCCGCGATACTAACTTTTGAATGAACAGTCCGATTTGAACAAACTTTTTTTTGTTCGAAAGATCTTTTCAAGGATACTTCATTCCCGTACCTACATTTTTGATTTGAACAATTTTTTCGATCAACATTGAACCGTTCAAAAAAGCTCTCACACCTAATAACTTTTGAATGAACAGTCCGATTTAAACAAACTTTTTTTTGTTCGAAGCATCTCGGCAAGGATACTTTATTACCGTATTTAAATTTTCAATTTGAACATTTTTTTCGTTCAACATTGAACCGTTCAAACAAGCTATCAACACTAATAACTTTTGAATGAACAGTCCGATTTAAACAAACTTTTTTTTGTTCGAAAGATCTCGGCAAGGATGCTTCATTACCGTATTTAAATTTCCAATTTGAACATTTTTTTCGTTCAACATTGAACCGTTCAAACAACCTTTCCCCACCTAATAACTTTTAAGTGAACCGTCGGAATTGAATAAACTTTTTTTTGTTCGAAAGATCTCGGAGAGGCTCCTTCCCATATTTCACTTTTCAATTTGAACAATTTTTCGTTCAATGATGAACCGTTCAGAAAAACATTTAACATGAGCGCCTACGGAGAAATTTAAATTGAATGTTGATTCTGAACTTCAAGGCGGATTTCCTTCAAACTAACTTTGTAAGAAAATGGTTTTGATAAATAATGTATTGTAAAGTATTTTTCTGAATAATCTTCTGTGAGGACTCTGATTCCAACTCCGACTCCGCAGACATGGCGGAAATGCAGGCTCAGAAAAAAATGACTGACTGGGCAGACGATTTTTTGTTTATTTATTTATTTGTTTTGTTTAGTTTATTATTATTATGATTTTTTTTGGCAGACGATTTTTTTTTTGTTAACAAAAATTTTTCATTCACGAGAGCATTTTATTCTTTATTTATATTTAACAACTGGCAACGGATTAAAAATGAAATTCAAGACATTTTATTAACGAACGAGTTTTTTTTTCTTTCTTTGATAAAATGTGTTTTGAAGTTCTTTGTACTTTTATTTTATTTGTTTTTTTTTTCTTTTGAAAACGATTGTGGAATTTTTCTACGGAAGAACTATAACAGTTACATTCTTTAAAAGGTGCGACAAAACTTAATTGACTCGTTTATTTAATTTTTACGTGTCTATTTCATCTGATGAGGGGGGTATATTTTGCTTTTAGAAATCAGCTTTAAGTGCTATAAAGGTATGTTTGACATAATTTTCAGTTTCAGATAATCAAGAGAATATTGATCAGATGCTACAATGCCGATTTCGATGTACGGGAAAGTAGGCTCGTTTAGTTCTTGACAGAACTTCTTGTTTTTAAATGTAGCGAGCTACACTACTTTTAAAAATGTAGTTGTTACTTCGCTACTTTTTAAAAAATAAATAAATAACAAAAATACACCGTTTGAGGATGGACCGAAAAAATTCGAAAAGTGGTTTAGATTAAAAAATTACCTCATTCGAATATGGAATAGAAGTAGCAATTGTCTTTGAATTTATTTGTTACTTTTCCTTTTTGTTCCTTTTTCTTTTGAAAATTTGTCCCTTTTAGATTTTTTTTTTGCAATTTTTACGAATATTCGCTACAAGAAAAACCTTGTTTTTTTCCTTCGTTCTCTTTTTTTCTTCAAATTTTTTTCATTTATTTATTAATTATTTTTATTTATTTAAAAGTAGTTTCCAGAAATCGCTACAAACTACTATTTTCTTGTATCGCGCTACTCACTACTCTACTTTTTTTTAAAGTAGTGCGCTACACTACAAACTACTAAAAAATATAGCTACTACAGTAGTTTCGCTACTGTAGCGCGCTACTTCCGACCATTGCTCTAGGGTCCATCGTAACTTTTAAGGGACGATTTTTCTTTCCTTAATAAAAAAAATATTTTTTGCACGATATTTTTTTAATTATTCTTCCTGTCCATTAAACACTGTTTGAAACCAGTATACAAAATATCTTTGGAAAAAAAATGTCAGGCATTAATGGGTTAATCCTCAAACTCTATTTTCCTTTCTCTGTCGAAAACGTAACCAAATATGCTTACACTTCTCATTTGTATGCCTAATAAGTTACTTTGCCTAAACTCGAATAGCGTGTACTATAAAGGATAAAAAAAATTTAAAATTCAATGATATTATAAATAAAGCACTGTTCACATTATTTTTTCTCTCTCTGGTGACAATTTCGATTATAAGTTACTGATAAAGCAGTCCACTGTTGATTCTGATTTCATTGCTTGCACAGCAAATGGGTATGTGAACTAGGCGGAACTTGCTGAATAAGGAATATTACACCTGTGGGAGAAAAATGACTGCACGAGTACACGTGTCGAAGCGATCGAAATATTTTCCAAAGGTTTTTAGTCAGTTCCACAACATTCCTCTTTTTCAATATGGTGCTATTTCCGGCTCTGGTAAGTGGTTTATATTTAAGCTTTCGTGCTATGCTGCTTTCCTTCAGATTATGGTGAGAACAACTGTTAGTTAAATGGCTAGATTTTTAACTAGTGGAATGTAATGACTGTTGAAATTAAGCCCAAAAAAGAAAAAAAAAAAAAATCATAGTCAGACACAAATTATATCCCGTCAAATGAATTGAAAATGTATGAGATTCGAAGTTATATTTTCAAGCCTCCAATTTAGGTTATGAGTTTTTAGTATCATTTATATTCATGCATATTAGCAACAATTCTTAAATGATACTCAAAAAACGTCAATTAAAAATAGAATTTTTTAAAAGCCAAATTGATTAAAGAGCACTTTCTTTTTGAAAAGTAGCACCGATTGCTGCATAAAACAGCCTGCATAGACTCCAAATACAGGTCATTGCTTCGTTGCATGAATTTTTGAAGAACATGGAATCTACTTCAATAAAATACAGTTAAATTTTGAAGATTCCCATAATTAGTATTTATATAATTTTATTTTGGCGGCGTAACGGACGTATCTTACGACATACGTCCGTTACGGAGAAAATTCAGTTATTTAAGTATATTTTCTGGAAATCTTCAAAAATTTAAGTGCATTCTATGGTAGTAAAGACTATATTCTTCATTAATAGTGCAAAATAAAACAAGAATTTAATATATTTCTTGTCTTTGTCAGCTGTTTTGTGAAAAACTGACACGTCTGTTAACGTGGAATTGCCCTAAAACATTTTTTCTTCATTTAAATCTTTGTACAATTTAAGGATGAAAATAGTACAAAAAATGAAATTTGTGCGGGATAGATTTGAAGAAATTCATCATTTGTTAGCTTTCTGCACCATTCATTTAAAAGAAGACAACTTTTCATTTCCAAGCGTAATACATAATCTAGCAGCCTTGACCTATTTTTCATTACTTAAAATTCTGTAACGCATTCCTTTACTAAATATAAAATACAAAATGCAAATGACAGTCGTATATTACATAGTTAACGTAATATTTCAGGATTTCGAGATGTTTATCTGAATTTATTCATACAGTTGTGCATTTTATAACACAAAGAACATATTGTTGCACGTTTCTATAAATGTGGAATGAAAACTAGACTTTAAATAATAGCGTAATGAAATATTTTTTTGCGCTTTTAATTTTTTTTATTACTAACAAATTTAACTTTTTCATAACTGTCAAAGAGTTAAATAGAATTATTATAAAATTCAAGCCTGGCACTTTTTGAAATTTATTTAATAGCTAGAACTAAGTAAAAAATATTTTTGTAATAGTAATAATTTTGTCATCTTAACCTGAAATTCATTTAATGAATAAATGTTCTTTTGATACTCTTTTATCGCTTTTTTTTAAAAATTAGTTGAACAAAAAAAATTTTTTTTTTTAATGAGCTTGTATGAAATTCATAATTAAAATTCATAAACTCATTCGGAGTTGGGAAATTTACTAGAGGACTGATCACAAATGAGTAATACAGCGGCAGCAGCTTGTATGAATCCCGTTTCATCAGATCAGTATATAAAATATAAAAAACATATGCGCATTTCAGTTTTAAGGGGGGTGGCCCACTTACCGCAGTGGCCCACTTACCCGATATAGCAAACACACTTCGAATTTTTGGGAAAGTTGGGGCTCGTTGGACTACGGGACCCGTTGGACCAGTCTCAATAATTTTAACACTATTAAAATTTCTTATTTTAATTTATGATCAACGAATAGCATCTATATAGTCCCACAAATTCTATAACGAAGTCTCACATGACACAGTTATAGTTAACGAATCTCATTTCAGAAACAAATTTAATTGCTATATTTTTAGTGCTGCGTAATTTTCATTCGTCTGTAACTTTGTTTTCTTTAAAGGTTTTCATGACAACTGGAGTAAGAAAGTTAATTTCTCTCTTAAACCTAAAGTAGTTCCTCTAGCTCAGTGGTTACCAACCTGGGGGCGATCGCCCCCAAAGGGGCGATATGACTACTCAAAGATGTGATAAATTCTTAAAGGGCGATAGGAGGCGATGGGTATTTAGAAGAGACAGCATATAGTAATAAAAGGGTAGCGAAAACCGAAATTGTGAACATGTACAAAACCGGTTGCTCCCAGTTCAGACAATTAATCACAAGTCAAAAAAGAAACACATTAAAGTTCAAGAGCTTCCTCCTTGCACCTCGGAAGAACCTTAGGATGTATTTTGTCATTCATTGTCAATTTTATGAATTTTCAGATTTTCAATTTATTTTCCTTCAAGTTTTTAGTTTCAATGATTTTAATTGCCCCAGATTCCAGTTTGGAAAAGAAAATACACTGCTCGACATTGAAAATGCAACACCAAGAAGGAGTGGTCAGAAATTGATGAAATTTGGTAAGAAGACAGAGACAGCATGTAACAATAAGTGATATTTATTTCAAAATAAATAAGCAAAATTTAGAGCGAAGACGGCGTCGGCTCAGTAAGAAGTAGGACCACCGCGGACAGCGATGCACGAAGAAACACGTCTAGGCATGGAGTCAATAAGCCTGCGGATGGTGTCCTGAGGGATGGCACTCCATTCCCTTTCAACCATTTGCCACAGTTCGTCCTCTGAACGAGGCAGTGACAGGTTCTGCAAACGGCGTCCAATCACGTCCCACACATGTTCGATTGGTGACAAGTCAGGAGAGTATGGTGGCCAGGAAAGCATCTGTACACCTCATAGAGCATGTTGGCTGATTCGAGCACTGTGAGGCCGCGCGTTATCCTGTTGAAAAATTGCATTTGGCAGACCCTGAAGGTAGGGGATTGCCACCGGTCGCAGTACATTATCTACATATCGTTGGGCCGTCATAGTGCCCCAAATACGAACTAGAGGTGATACGGAATTGTATGCAATAGCGCCCCAAACCATTATACCACGTTGTCGGCTGTGGGGCGTTCCAAGTTACTGCCGGATTCGATCTTTCTCCACGTCGACGCCACACACGTATGCGATGACTATCGCTGGACAAACAGAAGCGGGATTCATCTGAGAACACTACGGTTTGCCATTCTGCCATCCACGTCGCTCTGGTCCGGCACCATTCCAAACGTTGGAGTCTGTGCTGTGAGGTCAATGGCAGTCTTCTTAGCGGGCGCCGTGATTGCAGGCGACGTGCAACCAGTCGACGGGAAATGGTTCTGGTCGACACAGGAACATCCAGGGTACCTTGCACGTGCTGCAGAATCGACGTACAAGTGACTTGCAGGTCCGCCACAGCTTGTCGGTGAATCCGTCGATCCAAGCGGTCTGACGTCACTCTGGCTGCACCTGCACCCCTCAATGTGGCTACATTTCCTCTTTCCAACCATCTCCGACACAGCCGATGCACAGTGCTTGCATCCATGTGGGTATCAGCTGCAATTTGACGTATGGACCAATCTCCCCTTCTCAGTCCGATCACCATACCCCTTGTAAAGTCGTCTATATGCTGGAAGTGTCTTCGTTGAGGACGGCGTGGCATTTCCTCCTATCACACGTATCCTTCGAGACAAAAACCAAATTTCTCCGATAATTAGTCTGGCAGAAAAACCAACATGAACATAGCCCACTTTTCAACTTCATTCTCTTATATCTTACTTCACGTGCGTCGGAGAGCTGCGCATTTCATATCATTTGCATAACTTAGTAACGTGCGTCTACGGTAAAATTTGCATGAATTTCTGACCACTCCTTCTTGGTGTTGCATTTTCAATGTCGAGCAGTGTAATTTCTTGAAAAATGTACTTTTGTTTTTTGAAAAGTACGTCGATGATCTTAGTTAAATGTTTCCCTTCAAATGATTATATCAGTTTGCTTTGTGAAAGAGAAAATATTAAAGGTATTTAATTTGTTTATTAATATTTTTATAGTTTAAAAGTGATAGGTTATAATTGCTTTTTTGAGTACATTTTACTTCAAATTAAAGATAGTACTTATATTTTTAATAATATCGCGATGTTCACTTGCACTAACTTATTGTTTTTTAGAGGAAGAAGGGGGGGGGGGACGATAGGTGTCCGTCAGCGTCTTGAAGGGGGCGATGGGCTCAAAAAGGTTCGGAAACACTGCTCTAGTTCATAATAATTAATAGTTTCTTTATATTTTTCCTAAAGAAAAAAAATCATGATAGCATTTTTGCTGACCAAGAACGCGGGCTCGTTGGTATATTTTTAGAAAACCCAAGAAAATCAAAAACTTCTCGAAGAAACTAGAACAGAAAAATTCTAGTAATAATAGCAAATGAAGTATATGAAAACCCACGTTCTGCTGTTTCTTGAGAAAATTTAGATTGTTCTAGCATAAATATCGCAAAAGAAGAATTGGGTCAATTTAATATTCCAACTATGTTACTTTGATCTTTAAACTTTGTTTTTTCCTGCTAAACACAAAAAAGACCATAAGTTACAATGGTTAAACTGTATTGAAGTGTTCATCATTAAAATTGTTATGGAAGTAGTTTTCGTAATGTGGACCAATGTACCCTTGGCAGAGAGTACGTTGGTCCACTTCACAAAGTTCTGTTAAAAAATATTTCACATAAATTTAACGCATTGAACATTTTCAAAAAAATCTGGGACGATTAGAAGTGTTTAATTAAACTCATGGTTTAATTTTTAGGTGAGATAAATTATGAAAAGTAGAAAAGCGGACTAACATACCGACGTGCTCCCACTCCCTTTCATTGATAAAACTATGGTCAAAGATTTATCCATTCTATTGCCTAGTATTAAATTTGCCGATAATAAACTACATCGATGCTTTCCTTCAGGAGATAACCATCATTTTATTCATTATACATTACTAAAATTAGCTTTCCTGAAATTAGACGAATATTTGAAAAATTAGTAAATGAGTAGGGTAGACAGACCAGTGAATGAACAAGCAAATTTTCAATTTCAAAAATTCATAGCGTCGGAAAAATTACTGTCATGTGACATTTGCCACATAACATTAAAAAAACACTTCAGATGATATACGCAGTATTAAAAAAAAAGTTGGGAGAGCTTTTATGGTTCTGCAGTGAATGAACACCCCTACCAGGGAACGAATGCAGCATTTTCTAGTCATTGCTAATTCATCTAAGAAAAATGCTGCAAAACCTTATTTTTATAGGAAAAATACGAGGTCACTGGAAGTGTTCATTCACCGGTCAGTATACCCTATAAATAGCACAAATGAAAATTTGTTGTCATGTTTATGACAAAAACCTGGAATAAAAAACGTATCTTTTCCTTCATCAAAGAGGAAATGAAGTACAAAATGCAGTTATATCATAAACAACTGTTTAACACTGAACTAATGTAAGATATTATTCTCTCTTTCTGACAAATAAATTTACAAATAAATAAATAAATAAGAGAATAAAATAACTGTAAGAATAAACTAGAAGAAACACCTATTTGAATTAGAGAATACTCTGTCTTTGATAGCTTTTTTCTTTTTCCCATTGAACTTAAATTAGGGTAATTGCCGAAGACAGAATCACATTGTTTACATCACTTTCAATTTCTCTTCTATGACAGGTGGAAGTCATTTTCGCTTATTCTTCGAGCTGGGAAATAATTCTTATTTTATCAAGCTTCAAGAAGCACAGTAGCTGTGTTTAGTTCCATTTTATATCAAAAACTGAATTTAGAGCATCAAAACGATTAATATTTCTCTTACTTTTAATTTAAATGGCGGAACAGAATTGCAAACATAAAATAAATAATTTTACCTTCATGCGTGATTGATGAAAAAACTAACATATTCGCAGGCGAAACTGTAAAGATTATTGCCAACACATGCTACAGGATTATAATCTGTTGTAGCGATAGCTTCATGTAGACTCTCTCTGTAATTCCAAACACTAAAGGTTTTGATCGAGTATAGAAATAAAAGTTCTTTATAAATACTTACAATTAATTCATACAAAACGAAACCCTTTAACTATTATACGGTACCAAATTTGGCGAAGTAGTAAAATAGGGATCAACAACCTCTATCAAATTTAAAACTGTTTGCTGACGTACCGTTCCTTAAACTAAAAATCAGGAATTTGAATTAAATATAAATAGAACTCTTTTCGGTGCTAATTGCTTGAGTTGAGTAGTTACCCTCTTTGATTCTGCTGTCTCGCAGACGATTCCATTATTTCGAAAAAAAATTAACGTGATAAAACTGCACCAATCAAAACCGTTTTTTTTTTATAATGATATAAATTGAGTATTTAATACTAAGGTAAGCAAAGAAATAATTAGAGTGAAGCTTCACTACTATTATTAATATCCTGAAATTAACAGCTTTGTGTATTAATGAAAGAGTTCGATTTGCTTCGGATCATTCCAAATCGCATTGATAAAAATACTACTTGTACCTAAAAACATTAGCACAAAAAAGTTTGTGCAACTTGTGTTACAAATAAGTTGGTTTTCTTATTAATACAGTACAACCTCGGTTTTCCGACGATATCAAAGCCGGAAATTTACGAATAAATTGGGATACCCCTGAAAATGGCTGCTCAGACACCGTTAAAAGTTTAACTCGGCATTCAAATCTGCACATATTTTCAAAATAGCTACTAATTATGATGTGTTTAATTATATTACTGCATTTTTAAGTAAAAAAATTCATCTAATAAATACCACACAAGACAGAAAATGTCGTACTGTAAATTTAAGAGGACGTAATCATTGAAAAGAAATAGACAGACATTGAGTAAGATATCGGCTTTAAAGACGTAATACAAAACACACGAATCGTTATTATGTTGTCACTTATTTTTTTTTTTTTGGTCTTTGGTTTTAAACATGAATACGTAATGAAGAAATGATTACTTAGTGAAACAGCACTTTACTTCCACTTTTGAGTGTAATAGTATATTAAAAATAAGAATTATGAACAGGGTTCAAGAAGTTTATTGGTGGGATTGACGGAGAGGGGGATGGAAATGCACGAACAGCTTTCTGCAAGAGAAATGGTTGCTTCAAGTGAAATGAACTGATATTATAGTGGTACTCCAGTAATTCAACACGTGGATAACTAGGCAACTTCAATAAGACGATATTTATTTTTCCAATGGTTGGTCCAATGTTAACTTTATTGGGTGCAAACCTCTTAGGGCCGAATTCAAGTGAAACACCATTGCAATCGCTTCGAGGCGATCGCAATAGTCCAAAATTGCAATCGCTACTGGAAATCGAATTACATTAGAATCGCATCTCGTAGCGATTGAAACGTTTCACTTGAATCCGAATTGGGGAATTTGCGATTGCATTGGTGAGTTGCGATCGTCCGTGTTTCACTTGAATTCCTGCCTTAAACTTGACACGCATATACTGTACTTACTGTACACGAACCTCTATATGTCGACATCCACTTTCTAGTTTGCTACCGATATTCTTTCATATTAACCTTTTCTGTGAACATTGCTGGTTATAGGTCAGTCAATCCCCCAGGTAGCACAAATAACCTTTAAACGTTTTATAAACGTTTTTAAGCGGTTGTTACAACGTTAATAACTATTTTACAACCTTTAAAAAGCGAAGTGTGCTACTTGGGTCATTGTTTTCCGAAAGAGCTGTCGAAAGAAAGTTTGAAATCATTGATGGATTGCCCCCTCAGCACGTTTTTGAATACAATCGCCGATATTTTCAGCTTGCAATTGATTTGAGTTATTGTAATGTGCTAAATGTTTTTTTAATTTTTTTTTTAAATTTCAGGTACTTTCTTTCGTATCATTGATCTTTGGAACTCCCGCCACAAAATCGGCTGTATTTGATCTCAGACGGGGTTTTGTGTCACCTTTCTTTCCGCGGCCGTTCCTAGCACCTCCTTTCACATCTTCAAAGACAGAGGACACCTACAGGGGCTCCTTAAAATCTTTCGACGGGAAAACGTCGGTTAGAATCTTGGGCAATGCAGGTATACCTAATGTTCAAAGTTGTAATTTCAACCTAACTTTCTCAATTCAAGTTTTTTTTTTTTTTTGTAGGTGTGGGCAAAACTAGAACTTTTTTTGAAGAGAGAGTGGAGGGGCTCCTGAACAATCCTAAAGCCTTGGTTTCCTAGGAGTGAAATCGTCGATCTCTGGCGAGACGACGGTCGCCGCCTTCTTCTGCACATGCGCCTGAGCCGCAGATTGACGTCGCTTCACGACACGCTTCAATCTAAAGGGCTGGTTTCCTAGAATCGTCGCCGACGCCGGGCGCGACGCACGCTGGAATCAGAGCCAGTTTGACTGGAGCGTGGCGTGAAGCGACGTCAATCTGCGGCTCAGGTGCATGCGCAGAAGGCGGCGGCGTCTGTCACCTCACCAGAGATCGACGATTTCACTCCTAGGAAACCGGGCCTAAACTGGTTCTGATTCCAGCGTGCAGTCGCGCCATTTTAGTGGGGATAGTTGTTGAAATTTTCGACTTACAGCTGTAATACATGCACTCACAATGATAACGACTTACCTTCGCAATGACTGTCCATTCTGACATGAGTTCATGTTTCGCTGCGTTGTCCTTGCGACGCGTGTATTGGAGCTACAGGCAGCAACTTAAAAAAAAAAAAAAAGTTTTAACCTTTTTTAAAAACCAAAGTGTAAAATATTTGTATAATGAATTTGCAATCTCTCCTACATCCGTCAGTTTCTGACTTTTTGTGCATATAGGGCGTCAGCGCTGCTTTTGCAACTACATGTTCCGTTATGATTCTTGCTTCTTATCGTCCCCTTTAACCTCCGTCAAAATTTGTCTGTCTCATATTTTCCAATCACCTATATGTCTTAAGCAAGTATACCCACAGCTCGGTCATGGCTTCCTGAGACTGCAGTTTCGTCCTTAGTCTGGACTCCTCAGTCAGGAATAGCCAATAACTGAACTGGAGGCAGATATCTTCTTATCGTAGCTGCGATAACCTTCAAACTGGTAGATAAAATGAATATACCTTGCCAGCGAGCGTCCGCAAAACGGCTCAACTCGAAAAGTGAAGTCAAAAGCTGGGCCATATGCAATGAGTTACCTCCATAACAAGGATGAAACTGCAATCTCAGGAAGTCATGACCGAGCTATGAGTGTATTTGCTTCAGTTCTGACGTGCTCTGGCTTATGAGCGGTAATTCATTGCATATCACCTATATATCTATTGATGAGGTGATATCTATCACCTGGCATATCTATTCGGGCAGAGTCGATAGCACTAAAATAAGTCACCTGAGCAAAATTAAAGGAACCAGTCTTCATTTTATAATTTGTGCTGCAGCCAATTACACAAAACTGAAGGCTTACATGTATAACTCGAATGCAGAAAAAAAAAATCTCTTGGATTTTGTGTATGACCTGAACACTGCAATCGTTTTATTCAAATGATACTCAAGTCGCTTCAAGTCCTTTGCTTCTCACTATCAAATGCGTGTTTTCGATGTTTTAGGTTCTTATTGTTATTCAGCTAAATGTTGAGACAAATCTTTCTCCGACAACAGTGGATCCAGTGTATGTATTACTGTGAAACACAAAATCTGGTAAATGTCAACATTCGCCAGTGAAATGTCAACAATCGCGCAGGTAAATAAATCAGCAAAAGGCTGAATATTCAGCTAAATTTTTGCATAATCACTGGTGAAAGTCGACATTCCCCATGTTTGATCTTTCACTGTAACATATGCAGAAACGTGAAATCATTTAGATAAATGTTGATTGAGCATGGCGGGTTACCTTGTATTTCTTTTGAAAACTCGTAAATCCGCTTACTCTGTATAATGTGAGTTCGATGAGTGATGAATTTTCTTTATTAAATGCGATAAATATTTATTTTAACAGAACACTAAAAACTATGTACACAAGATGAATATTAAAGAGATATGAATTAAAGAATATTAGAATACGAATGAATACGAATATGAATTAAAGAATATGAAGAGATACGATGCAAACGAACAACTTAAAACTCAGAATATGGAATTCTAAAAAACAAAAAACCTTTTTTTTTTAATCGTTGCCAAACGCGTGCAAGCAAAGCGCAATAATAATTAAATTAAAGGCTTAGCTGCGGCGCGTTCGACAAGAACTACCATACTCCCCCCCATTGGACGAATGTCCAAAAGTACTTCAAATAGGTAGGGGAGCAATCTTAATGATTGGTCTTTTAAACGTTCCTGAGGTAGTTTTTACCTCCACAACCCTCACAGTTCCATCATCAGCAGGAAAAGTTTCTACAATTCTGCCTAAACTCCACTTCATTGGATTTTTGAGTTCGTCTTTCAACAATACTAGTTGTCCAGTCTCTATATTTGGTTCAGATGACTTCCATTTACCTCTCGGCTGCAACTGTGTGAGATACTCGGCACTCCATCGCCTCCAGAATACTTCACGAAGAGCTTAAATCAATTTAAATCTCGAAGTGTATGATAAAGAATTTTCAGTGAGACTTGACTCTGGTATTGATAGAAGTGATGTCCCAATTAGAAAGTGACCTGGTGTTAAGGGATTAAGGTCGTTTGGATCACTACTAAGAGGAGTTATTGGTCTTGAATTCATACAGGCTTCAATCTGAGTAATTAAAGTTGATAATTCTTCATAATTAAGCACTGCTGATTTACATGTTTTGAAAAGATGTTGCTTCATTGATTTGATGTTGGACTCCCATATGCCTCCAAAATGAGGTGCACTGGGTGGAATGCAATGCCAGTTAATAAGCATTTCTGAAGCGAAGTTTTGAATGGAATCTGATTTGAGAATTTCCACTTGATTGTATAAATAATTTCTCGCACCTTTAAAATTAGTGCCATTGTCACTAAATATGTCAGCAGGTTTCCCTCTTCTTGATATGAATCTTCTTAGGCATGCTAGAAATGATTCTGTACTTAATTCGGAAACTATTTCAAGATGAACTGCTTTTGTTGTGAAGCAAATAAACATAGCAATGGTATGACTTTGTAGTAACCCTAGTTCGTTTCAGATTTGGCTTCGTTATTATCGGTCCTGCGAAATCTATACCCGTTTTGAGGAACGGTCTGGATGGAAGCACGCGATCTTTAGGCAAATCTCCCATTATTTGACTCGTGAATTTCTTTTTCATTTTAAAGCATATTAGGCAACGCTGAAGATTTCTTCGTACTTTATCTCTCCCTGATATCACCCAAAACCGCTGTCTGATGAGTGAGAGAACAATTTGGGTTCCTCCGTGAAGAGAGAGTTTGTGGTAGTAATCGATAATTAAATCCGAAAGATGATGATTTTTAGGAATTAGCATTGGATGTTTTTGATCATTTGTTAGATTAGAATGCTTAAGTCTGCCGCCAACTCGTAAAATACCGTTTTCGTCAAGAAAAGGATTCAATGATGTTAAAGAACTTTTAGCTGGCAAACTACCCTTCGTTTGAATACTATGAATTTCGGGTTTGAATTCTAAATCTTGGACCAGCTTCATAATGCGTGCAGTAGCATCATGCAATTCTGATGTTTTAAGTGATCCAATTTTCCTATTGTCTTTGTCACATTTTGCATTATGAATAAATCGAATGCAATACGCAACTACTCTAGTAAGTTTACTCAACGAGGAGTAGTTGTTAATGAAGTTCGGCTCGACCTCTACTTGATTGGAATAACTTGCTGTTTTCTCAGAAACTTCAGAGAGATTTTCGTTTTCCGAAGCTGAATGTTCTCGTGAAGGAGGGATAATTATTGGTGAATCTAACAGCCAGGAAGGACCTTCCCACCACAGTGAATGATTGAGAAGTTTTGAAGGCATGAGTCCTCTCGAGGCACAATCAGCAGGATTTTCCTTGCTTGCGACGTGATGCCAAGCATCTGCTCTAGTATTACTATGAATTTGTGAAATTCTATTAGAAATAAATGATTTCCATTTATGAGGTTCTGAATTTATCCAGTCGAGCACAATTTGAGAATCCGTCCAAAAGAATGGCTCATCTACTTGAATAGCGAGATTTTCAACTACATTCTTGTAGAGTTGGCTTAACATTACAGCTGCACACAGCTCTAAACGTGGAAGCGTTATGGTTTTCAGAGGTGCAACTCTAGTTTTTGCAGCGATTAGACTAACCTTGACTTTCTGATCTTCAAATTCTGATCTCATGTAAAGGACGGCAGCAAAAGCCTTTTGAGAAGCATCGCAAAAACCGTGAATTTGGATGCATTTTACATCAGAATTTTGGAGGAAGAAATGGCGTGGAATTTGAACCTTTTCAAGAATTGGAAGCTGTGAGGCGAAACTTGTCCATTCCTTTAGTATAGCATTTGGAAGTGGCTCATTCCATTTTGACTTGCATAGCCATAATTTTTGCATCATAATTTTAGCCAAAATTGTAGAGGGTGAAATCAAGCCAATCGGATCGTAAATTCTAGCAATGTTAGATAGTAATTGTCGCTTTGTGGTGACTTCTTGAGCTGGATTTAAATGAATTGCAAAAGTGCCCTGAGTTGGATTCCACTGAATGCCTAGGAGCTTCACTGACTGATCTTCAGTGATGTTTACAGACTGATCTGTTCCTTTTAGTTCAGGAGGTAATTTTGAAAGAACTCTAGGGTCATTAGATATCCATTTTCGAAGAGTGAATCCGCCCTTCTTCATTATATTAATTAAATCATTCACGAGATTTTCTGCTTCTTGAAATGAATTGGCTCCTGTTAATAGGTCATCTACATAAAAGTCCTTGTCGACAACTTTTGAAGCTCTAGGAAAATTCTTCTTTTCATCTTCAGCAAGCTTTTTAACAGTTCTTATGGCTAAATACGGTGCGCAAGCAGTTCCATAAGTCACTGTCATCAATCTATAATCTTCGATCTTTTGATCTGGATTTTCTCGCCATATGATTCTCTGAAAATCAGAATCTGAATGTGAGACTAGAATTTGCCGGAACATTTTCTCGATGTCAGCCGTAAGAGCTATGGAGTGTGTTCTGAAATTTAATAGAATATAAAATAGATCAGTTTGGAGTTTAGGTCCTGCATGCAAAACATCGTTCAGCGAGATATTTGTTGATGATTTTGCCGATGCGTCGAACACAACTCTTAATTTAGTGGTGCTGCTTTGTTCTCTAATTACTCCGTGGTGTGGCATGTAAAAACACTTGCTATCTTCTATTTTGATTTCTTCTTTTGGCACTAACTCCGTATGGTTTAAGGATATATATTCCCTCATGAAATTCTTGTACTGATTATACATGCTAGGATTTTGGATCAGTTTCCTTTCTAACGACAGAAATCGTCCAACCGCTTGATCTCTCGAATTTCCAAGATTTGGTTCATTTTTAAATGGAAGTTTGACTTCATATCTTCCAGTGCCATCTCTAGTTGTAGTTTCTGTGTAGAACGCTTCACAGTTTGCATCTTGAATACTTAACTTTTCCTTATGAGGGATAGATTCCAATTCCCAGAATTTTCGAAGAATTTCATCGGCTTCTACACTAGCATGGTGACACAATTTAGTATTTTCTTTACTTTCATTTGATTTGGACGTTACCCTTCCTGAGAGAATCCAACCTAGTTTTGACTGAATGGCAATAGGTGCGTCTTTTCCTCCATTTTTCTTTTTACCTTGAATTACGTCAAAGAATATATCTGCACCTAATATTATGTCTACGTTTCTGGAGATGTAGAAATCAGGATCTGCTAACTGCAAACTTCCAATGTGTGACCATTTATGATTAGAAATACGGAAATTTGGTAATTTAGTAGTAAGTTCTTTAACCACTAGAGCTTTAGTAGAAAAGTTTTCTGAATTGAAGTGTGGAGTAAAGTTCATATTTACCAAGTAATTAGACTTGCCAGCAACTTGATTACCAGTTCCTATAATTAAGTGATCAGTAGCAAATGTTTCCAGATTAAGTCTGTTACAGCACTCTTCAGTCATCAATGAGATTTGTGATCCACAATCGAGTAAAGCTCTACACAACTGCCAATGTCCTTGAGAATCCTTGATTTTGACTACTGCTGTAGATAGCAGAATATTGCTAGAATTATTCAGACCAGTTAAAGTTAGACTACTGGACTGAGAATCATTAACCTTAATCGAATCACTTGACTTTCTTGCAGAATTATCTACTGAACGGTTCGATTTGTAAGAAGAATCGTGTAAGAGTGTATGGTGTTTTTTGGAACATTCTTTACAGTGAAAAGTAACTTTACACTTCGATGTATCATGATTTGCTCTCAAACAGTTAAAGCAAAGTTTGTTCTTTTTCACAAGATTCCAACGTTCTTGAATGCTCAAATTTTTGAATTCTGAACATTTGAATAATGCATGATCAAAATTACACAGTGAGCAATTTCGATTATTTTCATTTGCTACGGAATTGTAGCTTACTGACTTTTTAGGTTTCACGAGTTCCTCTTTAGGGTAGCTCTCCTTGCAGGCTTTCATGCTTCTTGCATGTTTTCTAAAAATTCAATAAACTTCTTATAAGATGGTATTTCTTCATCTTCTAAGGTCAGTTCCCACTGTTTGCGAATATTATCATCTAGTCGTTTTTCAAGAAACTGAATGATGATTAATTCAGACAGTTTATCCAACTCGAATCCTAACGTGTTTAAATTTCGAATGGCTTCATTGCAACTGTCTAAAATGTCACGAAGAGCCTTAGATGACATTGATTTAACAGGCTTGATGTTGAATATTTTTGCACATAATGCATAAGATAATTCTCTTTTATTGTCGTAACGACTGATAAGCGTTTCCCACGCTTGAGAATAATTAGAATCTGTGATTGGGAATCCCTTTATGAGTCGAGCAGCTTCTTCTGTGACTGATGCATTCAAATATTGTAGTTTTTGTAGATCAGTTAAATTAGAATTGTCATGAATAGTCGAAATAAAAATTTGTTTAAAGCTGATCCAATTGCTAATATTTCCGTTAAATGTTGGAAGGTCAAATTTAGGCAAATTTATTGTTGTGTTTGTTTGAGAATGTCCATATTGAGTTGGTGCTGTTAATCTATTATCTTTCTCAACGTCATATTTAAATTTGTGAATTCTGTTTTCAATTTCGAATAAAAGATTGTGAATTTTATCTGAATAATCCTGACTAGTTTCAATTTCAATTCCGAATTCGTCTATATCTTCAATTAAATTTTCAATTTCTATATCAGCAGCTTGAATTTGGTTAAGTTTATTGCTCAGTTGTAGTTTGAATGTATTTAAATCTGAATGTGTAATATTTTCATCTTTTAAATTCTCAGTAATTTTACTCAATAGTTTAGTTGTGACTGCACGAATAGTTGATCTTCTCTTTTTAGCCTTTTCGTACGTAGATGCAACTTTAGAAGTCATGGTTTTACACAAAGTGCACAAAAATATTATAGAATAGAATGTCTCTGTATATTATGCAATAAATGAAGAATAGAATAATTTGAATACTTGTTCTGTTGTAGAATATAATCTTGCGTATAGAATGTATAATCTAATATTTGTAAACCAGGAAAATGAATATGAATTATTTCAATGGAATAAAAGTCTCAGTTTGTTATTTATAGCTCAAATGAATGCGAATAATAACAGTCATGAATGATATGCATAATAATAAGAATCAAGTGCGGTAAATAAATTATACAAAGTTCTACGTTTTCATTTTTCAAAGCAAGAGATTTCAAAATATCGTACCTTTTAGAATAAGATTCGATGATTCACAAATATAACATCAAACCCTCACTGGTGGCTCCAAAATGATTGAGCATGGCGGGTTACCTTGTATTTCTTTTGAAAACTCGTAAATCCGCTTACTCTGTATAATGTGAGTTCGATGAATGATGAATTTTCTTTATTAATGCGATAAATATTTATTTTAACTCAACACTAAAAACTATGTACAAAAGATGAATATTAAAGAGATATGAATTAAAGAGTATTAGAATACGAATGAATACGAATATGAATTAAAGAATATGAAGAGATACGATGCAAACGAACAACTTAAAACTCAGAATATGGAATTCTAAAAAAAACAAAAACCTTTTTTTTTAATCGTTGCCAAACGCGTGCAAGCAAAGCGCAATAATAATTAAATTAAAGGCTTAGCTGCGGCGCGTTCGACAAGAACTACCAAATGTGTTAGAAAACTTGGTCAAACTTACTCATTATTGTTGGTATGTGACATTAAAAGTGTTCAAAAGGATAACGTTTTAAGAGAGATAAATACTTGATTTTTTTGTGAAAAAAAGGGAATTATTCATGATTTCACTACATTGTAAGAAAATTCCTGAGCGTCACATACTATTTCCTAACAACGTGTTGGAATTTCACTGGCTTACGCCAGTTTTTTTGCAAAAACGAAGTATTTTAGCGGAAAAAAAATCCTGAATAGCAACAAGTTTCATGAATACAGATTTTGCACTCTTGTGAAAAACATTTTCAACTACCAGTATGAAAATATATACACTTTATGAAGAGGTATTTCCAGGCTTATAGGCCGTGGTCGATGAGAAACATAAGTCTCAAACGTTTCGTCGAAAACTGCGGTCGACATCATCAGTGAGTACTTTGGTGAGACCTCAGTCTCACTCTCTACTTTGGTGAGACTGAGGTCTCACCAAAGTACTCACTGATGATGTCGACCGCAGTGTCCGACGAAACGTTTGATACTTATGTTTCTCATCGACCACTGCCTATAAGCCCGAAAATACCTCTGCATATTGACGCCGGCCGTGAAAGCCTGAAGAAGTATTTATATACACTTTCTTTAATAGGTCTTTGAGTTTAGCTGAGTTACGTGACTTCCATGTTGACTGAGTCAGAAACAAGGGCTGTAAATCTGCAGTCTCTGGCTTCTGTATATTTGCAGACAGTAGAATCTACAGTAGCCAGAGACTGCAGATTTGCAGACAATTAAGCAGGTTGGTATTTGCTTGTAAATCTGCTTTATGATTGACCGTATTTGCTTCGGTCGCCGACCGGTCAAATCAGGAAAGTCAGAAAACATATCAAAGTTTTCCTGAAGGTTCATAATTTATTCCTTAGTATGACTGACTTTTACTGGGCAGGTTTCTGAATTCTTCACAAAGATTCCCGATTGATTTTAGAAAGGTTTGTTGACTTTTAGCGGAAACTTTCTCAATTTTTGTATGTTATGTTGCTGGGAGAAATGAGGCACATTAACTACCCCTAAATTTCCAGGAACGTTTCAGATTTTTTTTTTGTTTTAGAGTGTAGTTCAAAGCAGGGGCCGTATTTAAGGGGTGGGTTTTTAGGGTTCAAACCCCCCGGGGAAATGTTTCTAAACTATTACAAAAATGCTTTTCACAGTTTCTCACTGAAAACATTATTGTTGCTATTTTATTTTAATTTTCTTACTTACTTTGAAATTGCATTTGAAAAATGAAATAATCATTGTTGAATAATTCTACAAATTAAGTGTTTTTTCTGCAGTATTTGTTTTTATTGTAATTATTGCAAACATAATTTTTTAATATCATACACCTTTCCCTTCTAATTTTTAGTACCACTAAAAAAAAAAAAAAACCCTCCAAAATTCTTTAAATTTGTAAGCACCAAACTCTATATTTAACTCATCTTATAAGTGTCGTAAGATAGAAGTTTCAAAAGTAAACTCAGCTATTTTTTTCCTTCATTGAAAAGATAAGTCATTTTTTTTACATTTTTCATGTTAATACCTTTTTAACATCTATTGTAACAAAAATTAACAGAAAATAGTACATGAAATCGAATTGTAAAGACTTGATAGATTTCACGAGGAATAAGTTTGCTAAGACCCGTCTCGAAACTAAAGTCTGGTTACTGCCCTAGTTCAAAGGTAGTTAAAACCGTATTTTTATGGCTGCTGGTTTCGTCTTTGGCGAACATAACTGTTTCATAAATGCAACCGTTACAAAATCATTTCGAGGTACCATAAAACGTGTTCATAAGGCGGTAATAATTTACGGGGTGAAATATGGGCCTCTTTTGAGTGATGTAGCAAAGAGTGTTTGCTTCTAATCTCATCACGTGAGCCTCGTACAAGTGTTACGTGTGTGTGTGAAACATAAAAATCTTACTTCAACCTTCGAAATGCTTAAGCGGAATTGCAATTTATCTCATTAGCATTCTGATAGTGGGACATTCATGTAATTTGTGGAAATGCTATTCTTGATGAGATAATTCTCAGGTATGGACAGTTATCGAGATAGGAAGATTAATTTTTTATTGGATTTTAATCAAATAAAATATCAACAGCACTGTAAAAAAATGGATGTTGTTTTTACTGTTTTGTGTAGCCAATTTTATTGTAACAAACTGTGAAAATTGCTAATTTTACGGTAATAAATTGTAAACTTACTAATTTTACATGAATAAACTGTAAAATTGCTGTTTTACAGTAATAAACTGTAAAATTGTTATTTTTGCAGTTTATTACTGTGCATTTTTCAGTTTCAACTGGAACCTCTGCTGCCAGCACTATACTGTTGTTTTTACAGTCTAATAGAGCTAATTTTGTGGTAATAAGCTGTAAAATTGTGATAATGAACTGTAACATTGCTACTTTACAGTTTTAAACTGTAAAATCGCTATTTTTAAAGTTTAATTCCGTGAATTTTACAGTTTTAGACTGGAACCTCTGCCACCAGAATTATACTGCAAAAACAACGGTTTATTTTTTGCACTGAGGTAGATATAAAAATTGAAGAATTGTTTTTATATTCAAGAAGAAAAAAAAAATCTTTTCTCTAAGCGATAAACAAATAGTAAGAGAGCCCCCAAAATGAAAAGTCTAGTCGACTTGGCCTTGTTAGATGGCCAACACCACCTCCACGGTTTAAGCATATTTCTTACGGGGAGGGAACGTTTTCAAAAATCCTGCAACTGCAGTAACTGCTAGCGACCGACTGCAGGACTCTCTTACTCAGGGATTTCACCAGCACGTACACTGTTAAAACTACGTATTGCACAAGGCACCTTTAAGAGCGCTTTTCCACTTACCGACACGACAACGATAAATCGTACACGATTGTCGTCATCCGACGTTGGAGCACGCAAAATGCATTAAAATATGCTATGCGCTTTTCCATCGCCCGATTCCAGGATGATTGTGTCGTCTCCGACCGAACGCTGTCGTTTGTCGTCCCATTCGTGTCGGATGGCAGCCTACTCGACTTTAAAATCGGCACTCATTCATTCATTTGTTTACTTTCTTCGAAGAAGCAACACATAGAAATGGCATTAAAACTTTACATCGCTGCATTAATAAAATATAAGCTTAAATTTGCAGACGATAAATAAAGAATGTATAGCAATAAAATAATTTTATTCATTTTACGTAATATTTTGTTTCACTTCTATTGCTCAGACGATCTTTATTGCTGCAGAAAATATTAGATTTTCATTCTGATGTATGCGTTTCGTTCTTGGTAAACAAGGTGGGAATGAAATAAATTTGTGAGTATTATGCATCCAATATCTTCTATTAATCTGTTTTCTCTTTTTGCGGAAGTAAAGTAAATATAACAGTTGTAGTCTGTTAAATTGGGGAGCTATAATAATATACAATGTGAGCACACTGGTGCTTCGAAATAAAATGCGGTGGAAAATGACCGTTTCGGAGAAACGATATCGGTTGAGTGGAAATACAGTGTTGTAGACGACACGACACGGTACTTATCGTTGCAGTATTTCCGTCCGACTTTCGTCGTTGTCGTATCGTCAAGTGGAAAAGCGCCCTAAGGATGAAACGCTGTAGTACCAGCGGCACTCTTTGAGTCGTGCCACTTGAATCCTGTGGCACCCTTTAACCCTTAGTTTGGCAATGTATCCTACAGGATGCATCACTTTCTACATTTTATAATTTGAATTAGGCGCCCTCTAGGGGGCTGGCTTTTAACCTATAGCATTATTCGAACCTCCTCTTTCGACATCTGTCTTTATTGCGGCTATTTACAAAGCAACGCGTTCAGTATTAAGTTTATAAGGGTTACAGTGTGTTCTACCAAAACAACATGGCGTCACGTCGATTACAGGTATGTTCTCATTTATTTTTTATTTCTTTTGTATTTTGATTTGTATAATAATTTATAGATACTAGATGTAGTTGTATTGTAAATAAATACTTGATTAAATTTTATAAAAAGGTTTTTATGTATTCTTTGGCAGTGTATCCTACAGGATACTCAATTTATAAAACCGATTTTCTTTTCATTTTTTCCCAAGAAATTTTTTTAAACTATATTATATTTATGCATTTTACCCCAAAAAACTTAAATAAAAAATTTTTGTCAAAATTTTTAAATTTTTGATAGGTGCCAAACTAAGGGTTAAGGTATCATTTTGCCCCATGAGGCACCCTAAGGAGACAAATTTCAACTTTAAATTGCCAGAGAGATTCAAGTATCACCCCTCCAGGGTGCCGCTTGTGCTCCAACGTTTTACCCTTAAAGGTGCCTTGTGCAACCTGTAGTTTTCCCAGGTAGCACAAATAACCTTTAAACGTTTTATAAACGTTTTTAAGCGGTTGTTATAAAGTTAATAACCATTTTACAACCTTTAAAAAACAAAGTGTGCTGCTTGGGTTTAACAGTGCATTCCGCATGAATGTACTCCATCAGGGCCATACGGTGACAAGTCGCATTGTCATCCATGAATAGGAATGCCCGTCGAAACCAAGCGAATATAAGGCTCAAGTATTTCGTTTCTGCACCTTGTATACCAGTAAGAAACCCCATGTTAAAGACGTGGAGACCCGTGTAGCCACGTTATGCATGATGCCTACCCACACAATACTGCCGTGCTACGCGCAAAAGGGGTATCTGCAGTCGAGCTGAAACTGAGACATAACTATTTCAAGTTTTGCGCCACCACGTATTTGATTCAGATGAAACTTTTCAGAATTTTTAAAAAGTATTTCCCGTTCTCAAATGACCATATAATTTTGTATTTAGGCAAAATACGTCAAAGAGACACCTGGGAGTCTAGTCTCTGCCCATACGTAAATTTACGTACGTTAATCATGCCGTCAACGTACGCACGCATCGTAACGAACTCTAATAACGTATGCTGATAACCGTACGTGCGGTAACTGCGTAGTCTCTGCCCAAATATTCCGAACGTACGTTAACATTCGGCGTGTTTACGAACGTACTGAAAAATATTAAGCCACGCCTTTATTCCGATCCAAATCAGCCAATCGAAAATTAGTGTTTCAATCGGCACGTATCGTAATCGTTGACTTGGCAATGCTCGGCAGACATCGCTTTTACTTTTGTTTTCCATTGTTTGCATACACACATACCTTATACTATTACTTATGAGAAAAGACAATGGGTGTCACTAAAAAAATCATTGACAAATATTGGAATTTAGATAAATAACAGCGGGAGTGTATTTTGAATAGTCAAAACAATTGATTTCATGATTTATAAATTATTGTTGTTAACATATATACAGATTAAAGCATATTGACTGTATGACATATCACAGAATCTATCACCATTTATCTATATCATCATTTAAAGCATGATGGTCATTTGACAACAGCCGAATTGAGTTTTATAAATCGGGTCTTCTTATTTTCAAAGGCAACGAAATTATGTAAAAACAGGAAGATATTGCAGCTTCACAAAAAAGTAATACTGTTCCTGAATTTGCCGACTTGTCATTTCGAGCTTGCCGAATGAGGAAAACTCTCATGACCTCCCTTCGGGGCTCCTGAATATGTATAACACTATAATATTTTTCAGAATCTAATTAAAAATATTTTTGTGCTGGATATGGAATTAAAAACAAGTACTACAAGCCCTAATTAACACAATTGCTAGGGCCTGATTATGGCACAGGCCATCTAGGCCTGGGACTGGGGCCTCATCTTCCTAAGGGGCCCCTAATTTTTTAAAAACTGATGCACAGCATTGAAGAATTATGTATTTTTAAGAAAAAAATAATGATTCATAAATTGAAAAATAAAAATAATCTCTTTTGGTACTTAATTAGCACTTCTCTTATTTAGTTCATTTTATGGAAAGAAAAAAAGATTTCTTTCTTGGGAATTAGCTTTAAAAATCTTGAGCTAAAATGGATATAAAAAAACAGTATCAGGGCTAGACATAATGCATACAGTGCAACTACATAGGGCCTTGCAGAGCTCTATACAATGATCCCCAAAAATCACCTCCCTCAGGGGTGCCCACAGGGAGGATTATGGCGCAAGTTGCGCCAACAAAATTTTAGGGGGGGATTTTTTAAAATTGATTTATTTATTTAAATTATTTATTAATTTAGTTTTTTTATTTAAATTATTATTTTTTTTTCGTGTGTGTGTGTGGGTGTGCTTGGAATGTGTGGAAGAGAAAAAAAGCGATTGTATTCTGCGCATAATTAGTACTTTTAAAAAGTTAATACATGAAAAACTAATAGTTATAATTTAAAAAATAAATAAATAATATTAGAAAAAAGAAATAAAAAAGAGGAAAAAAATAAAAAGCACAAGAGGGTTGTGAATTTTTTTTGGGGGGGGGGGATTCGCGCCATTGAGCTTGGGGGGGGGGTATGGGTAAATACTTGTTCGACCTTTCTTGTTCGACCTTGTACTGGTCTTATAGTAGAATCTCCCGTACTTTGAAATCTGTGCCAGTGTCTTAAGATCACACACTGAGGCACATCGAGCAGTCGAGACACTTCTGTTTGCGATTGTTCAGATTAGAGCATTCCAATAATTCATGTCTAGTTAGTATCTTTGAGTTATCACTCGTCTTTTTTAACCATTAAACTCAACATTTAGTGCTACTTACACTCAAATGTGGAAAAAAGTTAAGAATAGCGTCTCTTCTCACAGGTGGTCGTCTACCTTATGACATCTTCGGAGCAGCAGAGGGTGGAGTCAAGGTGGATTTCTGGGGAAAAATCGCCAGCTCTTTAAAGCCCTACTTAGCTCCATTTCGATTAGTGACATCCAGGTCCTCAGGAAATGCCTCTTCCTATGCATGGTCGTCATCAAGAGACACATGATTGGTAAGGATATCACCCTGGAATTTGGTGTTGGTCACGTTGTTGTTGTCCTGTGCCAGTAGGGTGACAATTCAGGGTGCGAAAATGTGATTCATCACACCATTTTATGATTATGACCTCATTTTGTAATCTTTTTGCTACTTTATTTATTGGTATTCCACTATTTCGTGCTTTTGAAGTCAAATTTTATACATCAATGGATTGATTTTTGTACTGCCTCATCAAAAAAGAAATACTTATTTAATATGTGGACATCCAATATGTTAAGTTGAAAACTTTGCAATTCATAATTGCATATTGTTTTCAGCAAAAACCAAAAATACCGGTGTCTTACCTCGGCAAATACCGGTATTACGAAATTACAAAACAGGCCAAAATACTGGTCTTCGGTATACTGCTATTGCAATCACTAGCTGAGATACAATCTTGGAAGCAGAACTGAGGCAGTGAAAAGCACAGGGAAAAAGTGTCAAAATTAAAAATTTAGAGATAACTAGTGCAAATGGTAGGATAACCTCTGACATGTTTTGGGGCAAAAGATGGTACTAGTAGCCTTAGTAGTCGCTGATATATAGTCTCTCTCTCTCTCATTTAGAAAAAAAAAATAATGGAAGCCTACCTAAGGTCTGATCTCAAAACGCGTTTTACTCAAAACTAGAATTTCTGGACTTAAAGCCCCTTGTTTCACACGCCTAAACAATGTTTTCCGCATTTGCTAGGAATGTGTGTGACAATGATCATGCTATATGAACTGAGCTGATCGCTATAAATGTTGTGAAAATGATGACGCAGTTTCGAAAATTTTTATATCTGAAAAAGCTTTGATTACGAAAATAAATACCTTTGTGCAACAAATGTGAACATTAAAGAAGCACAAATACACAGGTATACTGCAGACACGTGTTTCGGGATATAATTAACCCTTTTTTATGTTGCTTTTATCGGATGATTCTTCATCCTAAAGCTCACACTTCGTTGCATTCATTCATTTGACAATATTTATTATTTTTCGGATTTTTTGGAAATTTACTTCTTAACGGTTTTTTCTTGATGGTTTCATGCAGTAAATTCCGGCTCTAAGCATTATCTTGCTTGTTTCGTTAATATCCAGTTTTTGCTATTTATACTGTCTTTTGTTCTACCGTGTTGCTTTCATCGGATGATTCTTCATCCTAAAGCTCACACTTCATTGCATGGAAAAAGGGGTTCTTTGTAGCCCGAAACACGTGTCTTACCAAATACCTGTGTACTTGTGCTTATTTAACGTTGTATTTTTCTCACGAAGCTTTGATTTTTTACTCAGAGTAAATGTCGTCGGCACCATGCTAAACTAACGAATGTGAAAAATCGTTCAAGTTCGTTTTTCAAGTTCAAATTTTACAAATAATTAAAATTAAAAGGACCTTCGAACGATAGTTTTACACTTAAGATGTCTATAAAAGTTTATAAAATTGAAAATAACCAAACACGTCAGGTGGGAATAAGTTATATGCAGTATTTTGGCTCTCCTGAGGAGTGCCAATTTTCACATTCGTTAGTTTAGCATGGTGGCAACGATGTATAAGTAATGTGTTTAATTTTGTTACATTTTCTTTTTTTTTCTTTACTTTTTCAGAGAAATATGGGGGTGAAGAGATGCTCTATTGCAGGAAGAGGAAGCATTCTCACGAATTTAAATGGAATTTCGCCTTTGAATGAGCAGAGTGTTTCAAGATCTTGGACGAAAGGAATTTTTTTTGTAAAAGTACCGGCTCCTGGAACATCTATAGTTGGGCGAAACTAATTTGTCTGCGTTATACTTAACTGTGATCAGACTTTTCGCAGACAGCCTTCCCAATGCTGCCAAGTTAGCTTTGTCCCAACTATAATTTGCAAAATATGTATCTAATTTAACATGTCTCTCGTTATTATTTTTACTTTCAAATAAAAGTCATAATTACTAGCTTTTGTATTTAAGCTACCTTCAGCAGACATTTGGTGAGAACTATTTAATGAAATTTTCAGAAGTCGTATGAAACAAAAACCATAATACATATTAAAAAAATTCCGCCTTTAATCTTGCTAGCAATTTTTTTTTTCATTTTCCTCGTGTTTGTTACTATATATCATTTTATAGATTATCACATGATTTTATGCTTTTGCACATGAATAAAAATATCATTAAAAGAAATAATTTCTTTTATCTCTCATGTAAATAAATTTTACAACATTGCATAAAAATGTAAACAAAAAAAAAAAAAATGTGCAACGTGAGTGTGAAATTAAAATACTATACATTTAAGACAATACTACAAAAACGATCAGTCAAGGTGATTGAACTAAAAATGTGACCTCAATATTCTTTATTGACGTGTCGAAATTCAAAATATGTTCCTCTTATGTTTATGTAATAACTGTACCCATTTTCAGATCAATCATAACAGGCTTCTTTTTTACAAGCAGTGCCCTCTTGTGCAAGAATATCATTTAAAAATGTCTTTCATTGAACAAACTATTTTGCTTCTTTACTAATATGGGGTCGGCTCACTTCTCTCTCTCTCTCTCTATCTTTCTCTCATTCTCACTCTCACTCACACACACACATGCACACACACACACACACGCACGCACGCACACATGCATGCACCCGCGACCGACTTCCTTAACTGTTTGTCCAGCAGACTCCTTTCAGAAAGCAATATCCA